>PVJI01024307.1:0-22152 GCA_004026765.1 Micronycteris hirsuta
GTAAAAGTAGTAAAACGTAGTTAATATTTAAAGATTGTCCTCTTAATAAAATAATTGGTTATATTATAAAAGAAACCTGGACAAAACCAAAGGGGGATAGGATCAAGGGTGGGGTGAAGGGGAGTACTGGCGGGGGGTGGGGGAAGGGAGACAACTGTACTTGAACAATAAAAATAAGAAAAAATAATTGGTTTTATGACTTTTAAAAATACATTCTTCAAAGTGTGGGCAAAAAGAAAAACACCCATTGATATGTAGATCAAGTGCATGCTAGAATACATTTTGCCTTTTAATTCTGCTTGAATAAGCAGTTAAGTAGAATTTCTCTATTATTATTGATTATAGCTTTCTATAACCCAAATCTTCATTTTTAAAAGGAGTGTTAGTCTGATATGGACTACAATGTTGTGTACTTTTCCAATTCACCTTGACATTGATTCAAACTTCAAGGATATTGAATTTGGATCATTTAAGGTACAAAACGACACGTGTGGAAAGGTTAAGTTGTGGCCTCAGGTACTTACAGGATACGGTGCCTCTGTTCCAGAACAATGGAAAAACCTGGCTTTTTCTGCTTAGAAGTTCAAGGGCTCAGAAGGCTCCAGACAATATAGGCATTCACTGGGCTCAGTTTGTGCTGGATGAAATTGAAATGTTGGGTCACTATTGCGTGTAAATCTAAACCTCTCTAGCATATATATATAAGCATCTAGGAGTATGTAATTCATGGCAGAAACTTGAATTTGTAAAAGAGGAATGTTAGAAGTAATAAAAACAAGAAGAAATGAAGTGAGAATACCACAGCCTTCCTTGCACGCCAGAATGAAATGGATGTGTGTTACATTCTTTCCTTTTGTGGGTCCCTTCCACACCTGTTCTTGCTTTCCTGGGGAATTAGCCAAAGCGATCCAATTTCTAAGTCTTAGTGGGGAGAAAGTGATTTTGTCCCAGGAAAAGGAAGCCAGGGTTTACATTTTCCACCATTTAAAATATATCTTCAATATAAGAATATTATTTTAGTATAGGGCCTCAGGGAAAGCAAAGCGCCACTGTCACAGGCATGCCTCACAGGGAAGTTGGTTAATATGTTAATAGATTGAAATACTCTGTGGCTCAGAGCTTGGTTTGTTTTTCTGGTTGGTTGATTGGTTATTGATTGGTTGGTTGGACATGTTGTGTTAGAGAAATGACCCCTGAGATGGCTGTATTTCTTGGTGATTTCATACAGACTTAGCTGAAAATGGCTGCTCTCCTGGACACATGGTCCCCAGACTAAGTGCAGGCTCTGATTTTATTGAAGTAAAAGAAAAAATTAATTCTGCAAAAATAATAGTCCATTGGTTAAAGTTTATAGGAAGAATATTTTATCCATGTACTCATTCATCAAATCTACAGTATTTTGTGCAGTTATTTGGCTGGCACTGAGCTTCACCAAAAGATTGGAAAGATAGTAATCATCTACAGGAAATCCAAAAGCTAGCAAGCAATAGGAGATAAAATAATAATGGTAGCCATATAAGGTCTAGTTGAGACAATGTCATACATTCTTGATAAAATACTGTATTACCAAAACAAAATCACTTTCATTTACAAAATGCATATTTGGGCTGAGTAGATGAATGATATATTTTTCTCTACCACACTGATATCTAAAAACATAATCTTTCATTCATTCCCAGTTTGTAACTCAATACCGCCCCCTTCACCAAGCCTCAGTTTTCTCACCTGTCTGATAATCATACTTTCTGGGGCTGATGAGGGAAGCAAATGGGATAATGAAATGCATAGTTTCAGGAATCATAATAGCACAGTTCTTTTCAACTCTGAAAGCCTATTTCTATCACTAAGTCATAGATGTTGGCACAGAATAAAATACTGTTCCAGGAGTCAGAGGTTTCCAGTGCAGAGTGAGTCGCACTGGGCTGTCATGACGGCTGCAACCGGTGAGCGTGAAGCTCATGATCGCTTGGACGGAATGCCGCAGAAGAGATCCAAGCTTCAGTTGGGAGGCTAATTGACTTTCAAGATCCTCGTCTCAAATTCTATTATTTTGGCCTCCAATTCATGTCTCATGCCCTCTTCCTGGATGGAGTTTTTATTTTATTTTTTTCCTAGAATGAATAAAAAGTGAAAATAACAGCAACTTGTACTCTCTGCCCAGCAGCCATGGAGCTGACCTTTCTGATGTGTTCAGCTGATGGATTTGGATGATGCCGATGAATGTGACTTCAGGTTGGCAGGAGCCAACCTGGTTAGGTTCACCAGAGACGCAGTTTTATGTGGCTCTCTTACTTACGGTGAGAAGATCCAAGTGACAAACCCAGATCTAACTAACTTCAGAACCTTTGCATTGAATCGCTACAGCATTCCAGATGCATTTTCCCACTGCCAGGCAAGACTGGCTGAGGATCAGTCATAGAAGTTAGATATCTCAGCCTGTGCCCTCAGTCAGCAAATAGGCACTAACCAATATTTACCACGAGTCTATATAAGCAAAAATATAGTTAAGGTTCTTGGGCTCCAGCCATAGTTAAATGTGAGATATGCCTTCATTTTTATATTTTAAAAAGTCTACATTGGGAGTATTTAGTTAAATGTGCATACCTCTAGACAAATTGATGTATATTCACACCAGTGAATTTAGAAGCTTCTTAATCTCCAGTTGCTGAGATTAGGATGAGGCTGGGCACCATAGTCCTGGCTGGCAGTAATTCTGGGGCTGCACAGTGAGCGCTAGGCTTGGACAGGGAACTCAGTACTTCTTGTCAACAATTTTTAACTCACAGAATTGAGAGGCAATTAACATTAAAAGTATCACAAAAACTTGTCCATTTGGAATAAGCGGCATAAATAATGTGAATTTGACTAATAAATCCAAGAGTCATTAGATCATAAGAGAAAGCCAAGAAACAAAGCTGAAAGGCTTAAGGAGGAGAGGAAATGAACACTATAGAGAGTTTGATTCGGCCGGAAGAAACGTGATTCAGCTGGAAAAAGTCTTCCTGAATCTCAGTAAGCTGCAGACATTCTTTGGTTTAGAATTCGACATTTACTGTAGTTATTTTTCTTTAGCAGCAATTATGGTGGGCAATTCTAGATTTCTCTCATATCTGGTGAACTTCTACCTCCAGTTAAATGAAACATCACTTCCCCACCAGTATCCCTGCCCCTTGCTTTCAGTATCTAGGCAAGGCCATGAAACTGGCTTTGTCCAGTGAAATATGAGAGGAAGCTTTATGTGTCTCTTCCAGGAAAGCTTTGCACAATAATAATTACCAGGGCTTGACTTTCCAGCCTCTCTCTCCCTGTCACAGGGAACCTGATGATGCATGTTAAGACTGTAGTGACATAAAATGGGTGGAAATAAATAGAGCAGAGCCTCCCACCAAGCTGCAATGGATGGACACATAGCATAACAGGGAAATAAACATTTGTCGTTTGAAGCAGCTGAAATGTGGGCATTGTTACCACAGCTAACCTGTCTGTCCTGAATGACGGAATGCTCACGGCCACAGACAGGAATATAACAGGTTTATGTAAAAGAAGTTACAGCAAATGAGCTGCAATAAACATGCAATTTTATATTCATTTCTCTAAAGCTATAGCACAGGGTTTTATTTTCCCAGAAGCTTTTATAAAGGAGCAAAAAGACTAGTGAAAAAATAAAAAAACAATTTATAACGTGTTGGATTCTTTCGTTTCACAATATACCTGTGTCTATTATAGCACTTGGTAATTCAATATGCATTAAAGTATGAGTTTTTACAGGACAGGGAATGAGACTTTCTTTTTTACAGGTACCCTTCTGCCTCCCATAGAACTTTTAAAACAAGTTTGCTGAATAATTACTACTGAAATTTTTTGTTCTACATTACAGCTTCTGGTACCAAATTCCATTGAGCAATATTACCCTCACCTTACCCTTCTAACTTAATTTGATTTTATTCTTGGGCTCCTCAGGCTAAAAGGTTTTGCATATGCTATTCTCCCCACTTGAAATGCACTCCTGCTTCCCTCTGATGGATTTCATACCAGCTCCTCTGGAATCACTTTCAAGCATAATTATCCCAAGCAGTTCTCAAATCTTGTGGTCTCAGGACCACTTTTAACTCTAAAAAATTATTGAGAATTTAAGACATCTCTTATTCATATGAGTTATAGTTATTTATATTTATTGTACTCCAAATTAAAACTGAGAAAAATTTTAAAAATACACTTTTATTTCTTTAACAGTAAAAACCATTACAAGTGAATGTAAATAACATAGTTTTATGGAAAAAAATCTCTATTTTTTCAAATCAAAGCCAGTTTTACTGAGAAGGGCATTGTTTTCACATTTTCACAATTTTTTTAAATGTCTGGCTTTAATAGGCAGCAGCTGCATTCTCATATCTGATTCTGCATTCAATTTGTTGCAATATCCCACATTGTAGATCTTCTGAAAAACTCCACTGTATACTTGTGTGGGTAGGAGAGCAAAAATAAATAACACCATCCTAATGTTATTATGGAAAGTATTTTGAATTTGTTCACCCCTGAAAGGATCTTGGGGCTTCTCAGGGGTCCCTCTCTTTCTTCTTTGAAATGCCTTTGTTGGGGAAACTTGATGAGAGTTCACCACTTGAATGTTCTCCAATTGTTTTATGTATGTTAGATATGGGTCCCAACCTATATTTTAAATACTCTGACAGCAGGCACAAGGAATGCTTACAAAATACAGAAGAGTGCAAAGCTTGTTACAAATATGGCCATAGAACTATAGCACGAGATTACCAATTATTAAAGCTCCGTTATTTCTTTTAAAAAATTTTTTTTATTGCTGTTCAATTATAGTTGCCCCCATTTTTCCCCATGACTCTCCCCGGCCCCGCCCACCCTCCATCTCCAACATTCAATCTGCCCCACCTATGTCTTTGTCCATGGGTCCTTTAAACATGTTCCTTGACTTGACCCTTCCCCTTCCATTATTTCTTAAATAAATATGCCATTGTAAAATAATCTAAGCTTTGAAATTCTGTCTCATTCAACATCTTCCCACCACGAGAGATAAGAATAATGAATTAGGTAGTCATCATTACAGTTAGTTTTTATACTTGTATACAAGTATATCTGTATATGGTATTCAGTATTGATTTCAGTTTTCCTTATGTAAATATTGTTTTATGCATCTTACTTCTTTTTAACTCAGAATCCTGTTTCTGAGCTCTATCCACATTGCTACTTATTAACCTAGTAATGCCGTGCCTCATTCATTCATTTTCTAGGTGAAGACATGTACATTGTTCCCAACTGCTCACTTATACCAATGACGCTAAATGAGCATACTTGTCCATCATTCCTTAGCTAAGCACGCAGTAATTGCTCTAGATTAAACTCTTAAAAATGGAATATCTGGTCCTTGGTGCATCGCACACTTCTGTTTTACCTGATGTAGTCATTCTACAATGTGTTCACCGTTCTACATATTTCCACCCCCAGTGTATGAGGGTGCCGTGTGCCTTACGCTTTATATTGTCAGGATCTTTTATTGAGCCGTTCTGAGCCTTGCACTGTGAGGACATAGTCGGCCTTCAGCAGATACTCATCGCCTGAAGCAAGCAGCTTTAGCCTGTGGGTTGGGGTTTCGATGCAGACACATTTTATAGGCAGAGGCACACTGTTTCCTTCCTTGTCCCACGTGATCCATGCAATGGCCTAGTTGGCTAGTTCTCATGTAGACCCAGCGCTGTCTAAAATAAACAGAAGCTTCCTTTTTCTCCCTTCCATTCCAAGAGGCACTTTGTGTTCCATGTTCTTTACGTACAGTAGCGCTACCTCCCTTGACTGTCCACATCCTTAGCCTCCAAGGCAGCCATCCTGTCTTTGAGGTCTCCATTAGCGCGGCACTTAGACAAGTGCAGCTGACAAGCTTCATCCTGGACAGAAGCTGCCAGAATCCTCTTCTGCAAAGCAAACTTGACTTGAGATGCATAGTTGCACGGTGAGAGAACACTGTCTGCGTTCAACTATTCTTCTGCTCGGCTGATGTGATTGTTTCAAGACCTTACAAATTACCAGATGTCGACAACCAGCTCCAACGTATTTCCCTGTCCCTATCAACTGAGGGAAATGTTCAAGTTCAGGGGGAGGGTGGTATCTCCTTGATTGTGGTTATTTTAAATATGTATCTTTTCACTTGAGGGAAGTAATGGATGTGTGTATGTGAAAATGTGATGATAGCCCTGTTGTAACCCAGCTTAATTTACGTACCTGTGACAGACTAAGCTTATAATAAAGTGCACATTTTATGTCAAGAAAAGTATACTGGAGAGATCAATGAGCAGTGCAGAATGGCGTATACTAGGTATTCCTGAGAATTGAGTAAAACTGTGAATCCACATATCTTTGTGATTTTCTTGTAAAATGAACTCATATCTGCAAGGGAAAAAATTGAGCGGCATGGCATGTAGGACATTTGAAAATATTATTAATATTATAATCATTTTAAACATGAATAATGGTCATAGTTGACAGAACAGCTGAGGAATGAAGTATGAAAATCACTTAGCGAGACAGCTCAGTATGGAGACCAGAGCTCCCGCGCCCCTGCCCAAACTTAATCCTGGGCTCCTCCCCCACCCCCTCGTGTCCACAGACAGAAAGTTCTGGTGCAGACTTCTGCCGGGGTTCAGGCCTGTGACGCAGCAATTTGCATACTGCACGCAGCTTCTGCTGTCGCTACATTTTCTGAGCTAATTCCTCAGGATATTTAGTAATGCCACGACTTCTAGACTTCAGAAATTTCTACATTAGGACTTGAGTTTTGTTCCTTTCAAATTTCAGATTCTCTCTCCCTCACATTCATTCAGCCTTTTTTTCTCCAAACCTACTGAGAAGTCTTCTGGATTTTAAATACCAGAAGCTGCATTTGAGCCCTGTGTGCAATGACTTCCAAAGCTAATGATATTTGGTTTCATTATTATCTTAGACTATTTCTGAATAATTTATCATACTTTCCCAAGAGAAAGGAATGGGTTATCAGGAATAAGCAAGTCTGTCTGGGATGGCGCCACATGTAAATTTCTTATTATTTTTACATAAAAGTATATTTGTATGTGTGTACATATATGTATAGTGTATTTGTATGTGTACACATATATGTATAGTGTTTAAAAATATATGTTTCCTTTTGGAGCAGGAATTTGAGAAGGTGTAGCATTTTGGTTTGGTGTGTTTACTTCACGGTTTCTTTGAACTTTGCAGTAGGCAGCGGTAAGAACACACCTTTCCCAGAGACTTGTCACAAAGTCAGATAATCTGGGCACATAACCTCAAACCTATGCCAAAAATGGTAAACTCGTTAAAATACAATAAATACATTTTACTTAACAAAAGCAAACAAAAAATGAAAAGGAGCAAATATACCCTCAAGCTGGGAAAAATCATTTTAAACTCTCAAACATTTGATACTATCTTTCCAAGAATAATGGAGCAAAAAATAATCACATTCCTTTTCCTTTACATACTTTTGTTCAGAGAAGCCAGATGCAGAATAAAGCTTTGCTTCCCTGCCAAACTGTCAACTTTGTTTAATATTTAAGTTTCATACAACACAAACAAAAGAAGCAAAATTATTGCAAGTGCTAGGGTTCTGAATCTGAATCATTTTTAACTGATCACTGTATATTCTGAAAATAGATATAAATCTTCATATTCTCCAGGCTTCTTTTTTTTTTTTTTTCAGTGCTTCCCACTGTCATTCCAGTGGTGATGGAAAGTAGAGCAGTTTTCACAGTGCAGGCATGCATGCGTGCTTTATATACATTTCAAGTGGTACGGTTTTCCACTGTTGAAATGTAGTCTTCTCCTTGTGGGGGAATATCTGTTACAAGGAAAGGTTTGGGCTCCCAGAAAGACCTTCTTGTGTGTAGCAATTATGGTCAGAGTCAAAATCATGATAGCCAGTACTTAAGTACTGACTCTGCACTTGGCACTGGACTAAGTCCCTTACCTACATTACCCACTTCTTCTACCTACATTATTTACTTAATCTTCACAACCACCCTTCGATGAAAAGGTTATTTTCATCTTTATTTTATATATAAAGAAACTGAGACACAGAGAACGTAAGTTAACTAATTCCATATGAATCATGGACTAAGTATTCTTTTCATTTCCCTCCCTCCCAAGATTCACTAAAATGGTATAAAAGCCTATATTATTTGTATACAATTATTTATCCCTGCTGAACTGTGGCCATGCTTCCCTCCAGATAGCACAATTTGACTTCCCTATTGACTTCAGACTGGGCCATGTGATTTTCTTTGGCCAATGGAACGCGGGTGGAAGTTTTAATACCACATTCCAAGAAGAGACTGGAAATGGGCTCACATGGTATGACAGTGGCTCTCTTGTGTTCCTGTTCTCTGCTCCCAGGACGGTATGTCCCAGATCGAGCTGATCCCTCACCCTGGGTGCCACCGTGAGCAGACACGGGGAGGCCAGCCAAGCCAGCACTGTCAAGCAGAACAGGAGCGGACCCGAGTCCTCATACAACAGAGTGGGAAGCAAGTCTATGTTGCAAGCACTGAGTTAATGTGGTTGATGGTTACAGCAGCAAAATCTGTCTGAAGAGAGTAGACGACAGAAAGAAAAAAAGCTATAAGCCCACAATAGCTGGATCAGCCAGCTGAGGATAAACAGCCATCTGAGGATAAAAAGTTGAACGTCACTGGAGTGTTGATGTGAGCAGTTTGGGGGAAACCACAACTTACAAAACAGGCAGAAAGGCTGCAACTAGTCTGGAGATCAACCTGCCTTTCAGAACCTCTGATCACAGCACATTACCGGGTCGGACAGTAAACAACATGTACATGACTACAACATGAAACATGCTCTTTACGAAATTTCAAATGTTGGAGTCAAGCAATAGACATCACAGGGAAGTCAAATATGTTTATAGAACAGGATATAAACGTGATCGCCCTTAGCATTTTTAAAGTAGAATACAGAAGACAGATTGTGAGAGACAGAGAGTTTAAAAGAACTTACGAGAAGGGCAGGATGTTAAGAGTGTCATCTTCCAAAGTAAAGTGTCCAGACAGCATTTCTCATCTTGATGAAATGGGAAATAAAGATCAAGTCATTGTTATGGGTTGAACTGTGTCACCTCCGAAAAGACATGGTGAAGTCCTAATCCCCAGTACTGCAAAATGTGATCGTAGTTGGAGACAGGGCCTCCGCAGAGGTAATCAAATTAAAATGAGGTCGTTGGAGTGGACCTCCGTTCACACAAAGTCAGTAGAGAGAAGATGATGTGAAAAGACACAGGGAGAAGAAGGCCACTTACAAGCTAGAGAGACTAACCCTGCTGACACATTAATTTTGAACTTTTAGACTTCTGAACTCTGAGACAATAAATTTCTTTTGCTTAAGTCCACCAATTTGTAGTACTTTGCTATGGCAACCCTAGTGAACTAGTTCAACCAACTTTGCTGTAAGTTATAAATTGATCCCATAGAGAACCAGAGAATACTTATGTCCCGGTACTGGGAAAGCAGGGAAAAGGAGACAGTACTTCCACATTCACTTGATCCTTTTCTGTCAAAGCTAAAAGCCAAGAGAGAATACTTAAAATTGATAAACAAAGAAGCAGCATTAAACACATGTTTAGAGAGTTTGGAGTAACTATCTTAATTATTAGAAACAGACTCAATGTCCTCTGGAGACAGAAGTGTGGGTAGGAAATAATGGGGCAGGGAATGTTGCTTTTCATTAGACTTCTTCCCTTATGAATGAATTTTTAAATCATGGCATATATTTCTTTAACTAATTTTTATAATTAATGTAAAACTATTCAATTCAGAGTTATTTTGGGGGGTCAAATCCTATGTAAACAAGTATCAATTTTACAAAATAGATTTCTACACTATGTACAAATATAAGTTATAGCTTTCAGTTTACCCCAGCTGAAAACTCTCAGAGAATCTGAAGACAATAATATCGGTTGACCCCACCTCAGGAGAAATCCCAGGCAAATGAGGCTCTAAAAGTTACAAAGCTCTTTAAAATGAACAGCTCGTGTTATTATCAAATGCTTAGATATAGTGAATCTTAGCAAAAGTAGAAGTAATCTCAGTCTTTCAATATGCTGAAGCTATTAGGACAGAATAGAACAAAACCATCTTGAGAAACATGCATGGGGTATTAAATGTAGAATTATATAAGGTAAGGTGACAGGAGGAACCCATTTCATTTTACCCCATTCCCTAATTCAGTCATCCATAATTCAATGTCCCGCCCATGGTAGGAATGCTGCCTGAAGGATGAATGGAGTCAGTGTTCAAAGATTAATGGAACTGTGTGAAAAGGACACGGGGACTGGCTTGCGGGAGCTCCCATTGGCCAAATGGGGGAATATATGTGTCAAAGAGAATGACAGTGATGGATTGCAACACACATAATTTTTTTAAAAACCCATGAGTCCATTGTTATAATCAGAAAGAGAGAGGGTAGAGAGAGTAATGAAGAAGAATGTTCTTTACAGAAGAATATGAAAGGATTTATCTTGTACTTAATAGAAGAGTTATAAATAGGATTACCTTGCTCTTAAATAAGAAGACGAGACAATTATAAAGATGCCCAGTCTTCAAATCTTTATTACTATAATCTATGAAAAGAATGCAATTCATATAAATAGCTATGTGAAATCATATGAAATTTAGCAACATATTGAGAGAAATAAGCTAGAGAATAACCTGAAGAATTCTAAAAAGTGAGTGAGACAGAGAGAAGGAAAATTTATGTATTTTTACAAGAACACACAGAGCAATCAATGAAACAGAATTGAGTATAGAAGTGCATATGGGACTTTATATATGTTTAAATTTGCACTTCAGATCAATGGGGGGAAATAGAATGTTTAATAAGGGGAGCTCAGACAATGTTGACATGTGTAGGGTAAAAAAAAGAAGAAAAATATGGGTTTCCTACCTCATTTCTCATTTCCAAAGAAACTCCAAATCATTCCAAGATGTGAAAGTATAAAAAGTGAATAAATAAACCATGAACATAATGGAATAAAATAGAAGTACATATCTTAAAAGATTCAGTGGAGAAATATATTGGCCAGGGTTTTTATTTGCAAGTAATAGGAAATAACTGGTCAACTGAAGCTATAAAAGAGTGTGGACAAACTCAAGATCATCACTCGGTGAATTAGAGAAGCAGACTAGGCACAAGAGCAAGAACAAAGGAGAGGTAGGCAGACAAAGCACTCCACAACCTCACAGACAGGTCACTCCACAGGACCGCCTGTGAGGTTGCTTTTGTCACCCTGCTGAGTCTCGCCATGCTGCAGACATGGCACACAGCTTCGCCCTATTGCCCATGACCCTGGGCCACAAATGTTGCTACAGCTACTACTTCCCCAGGCTTATGTGTTTACATCACTGGCTTCCCACGCAAAGTCCTGGGTAAGAAACTCAAATCGACTGAACCTACATTAAGGTGATGTCATCAAGAACAACGGAGCTTGTTCTCAACTCCAGTTCCTCTCACAAGAAGACCTACTTGCAATCTCCATGGACAAGACACAACTGTGTGAATCTCAGAACCCAAGGATGAAGCTGAAGCACCCACTGGACCACGGAGGCGGAGGACGGCTACATTAGAAGGATAAGAGGAGAGGTTTTACATTGACCGCATCACCCTTCCCCCAGGCCAGCACAATTAGAGAAGATCCTAATCATATTTCATCTGCAAGGGTAGTGGTGGATGACCTGGAGGGAAAGATCATTCTAAACAAGGAAATAGCATGTGCAAATACATAGAGAAGTATCACTGGAAGAACAGGAAAAATAGAAAAACCAGTTTGTGTGAGGTTTTCCAGGGGCGGGGGTGAATATTTTAGCTTGTAGACCAGGGTGCTTCAGAATCATATGGAGAACTTGCTGGAACCCAGATGACTGGGTCCCTGTGCAAGATCCAGAGTAGGCCTGGGGTGGGGCCCAAGAAATTGCATTTCCAGAGACACTGATGCGGCTGGTCCAGGACCACATTTTGAGAACCACTGCTCTATGCATTTGCAGGGCTCTGAAAATTTTAAGGAAGAGGGTAAGATAAAAAGAACTGTTTTTGAAAGGTCACTCTATTGATAGATTGTGTGAAGGGTGCTGTAAGGGGAGGGAGTAGAGAAAATTTTGGAGGCTTTCGCCAACGGTCTTACTGAGACACATCAGGGTCTGAACTGGATGTATTCTCAGGGCAGGTATAACAGAGGGTGAGCTTTTCATACATACAGTTGTGAATAAAGATACACAGACCACCATAATAATCTTGACATTGGAATGACAGAGAGAATAAAATGGAAAATAACTCCAGGTTTCTAGGCTTCCGTGATTGGATGAATTCTACTGTCCTTAATCAGGAGAGATAAAGCAGTGGATAGATAGATAGATGACAGATAGAAAGATAAATGACTGATAGGTAGATAGTATGCATATATGCATTATGTATGTATATATCACATACATATATACGTATACATGCCCACAGATATTATAGAAGGGAAGCTAGATGGACAAATACAAATAGCTGTGGCAGGAAAGGAGACTCTCAGATAAATGTGGATTAATCCCCCTTGAGTATAACATATTTTGAATCAGTCTATCAAAGGATCAAAGTCTTGTAAATTATGAACAGTGGGTGCTCAGTGAATGAGGACCAGTGGAGGGGGAAATGGGTTTCTAAGTAATGGGAGTAAATTCTTAATTATGCAAGATGAATAAGTTAAGAGATCTGCTGTATAATATAATATTGCCCCTATAGTGAACAACAGAAGTTTGTTAAGAAGGGAGATCTTATGTTCATCATTCTTACCACAATAAAATAATATTAAAAAAAAAAAGAAAATACTGGAACAAAAGCTATAATCAGCTGCATCTCACCCAGGAGAATAAAAATGTAAGCACCAAGAAATTACTATCGTAACTCAGTCATGTGAATTATCAATGGAAGACCCCCTTTCTCGCTCCCTGTGTTATAAGTTGGTCCCTGCTCCCCACCACTCACTCTCTCTTCCCGCTCACCTAATTCTGGCAGACAAGCTACATGTGTGTGATTGCTATGATGATAGCCCAAAACTAGGAATGAAAACTACTACATTTAACAAAGACCTATCCAGCAAGGAGAAATCAACAAAAACAATTCTCTCTCACCAGCGGGAGAGTTGCTCTGGGAGGAATAGAAGAATGTGTGAAGGATAGTGAAAACAACATGCCTGTCCTCCCCACCCTTGGTGATGACAGAGGAGTGGGAGGCCACCAAGAGACTCTCCCTTCACTTTTTAGAGTGACGCAGAACATGAGAGACTTAGCATTATTCATATCTCAACTTCGCAGAGTGGTAGGAAGTGCAGAGGTCTAGTCAGTGTTGCTTAGACAAAGGGGAAAATACAAGAGAAGCAGAAGAGTAGCCTAGGGAAGGAGGGAAGGGCCCAGTCGAGCCCTGTTTTCCAGAAAGCTATATTTGTCAAGCTTCCCTGGGGTTTCAGAGCTGTCCATGGGTAAAGGCAGTGCCTCGGACGTTGGCTAAAATCCTGAACCAGCTCATAGCCCTGCAGGAAGCCCTGGGAAGGGCTCTGCTGGAGTTGAAGACAGAAACGATTCTTCCTGAGACAGCGCCTACTCCCAGGAAGCTGTCAGGGTCCTAGCTGGGCTCAAGGTCCTTTCACGTGTCTCACGTAAAGGTGAACAGCACACAAGAGAAACTGCAGTGGGCACAGGCATCTAGACAAAACAAGCCCAGGTCTGAGAGAGCTGAGAATTGAACAGTGGGCTGAAGGAGACTGGAAAAAAAAAAAAGGTACTTCACGTTGAATTTTTCCCGGAGTTTACGTTCTCCATGATTTTCATTGCTGAGCTAGAATGGGTGCTTGTAAAGGAACTGAGCTCTGTGAGCAAAAAAAAATGTTTACCATTTCTATATATTTCTGATTTGTGACTGGGCCGTAGTCCTGTGACTTCGCCTGCATGACTACCTGACCCTTTTTGTTAATGCTTCTACCAGGGTCACGCTCCTCTTACCCTCTGAGAACAGGCTAATACCTTTTCCACCTCATGCATCTGTCGCAAAGACTTACCTATAGTTTGTTTTCAACACATACCTACTAAATGCATGAGAAGGCCTTCTCCATGTACACACGTTTGTACAAGAATTGATCCAAAGGCTAGAATTCACGTCTCCTCGCCAGACCTGACTTGGCCACTCAAGCTGGCTGCAGGGCACGGGCTGCTGTCTCACGACACTATTTATCTACTGTACTCAGGGAACGGCTCCTCGTAAAACAAAACGAGCAAACAGAAACTCCTCAATTAAAGGACTGTTTGTCAGTTGAGGATAAGAATGGGTTCATTCTCCTGCTAGAACTTCTAAAAATCTTTAGATTTTTAAAACAAGTATGATTTGGATTTAGAACAAGTCTTTTCCATAACGCTTGGTCACGTTAACACCTCATGAGCTGCAAACTTTAACTTATCAATGCTATTAAGTAATACCAAATGTGTGAGTTACAACGATTGTAAATAAATAGCTTCTTTGTAATCAGTGAATCAAAGCGAGTCCGCGTGCTTCACTGGCCAGATGAGGCTTGCTTGCCGCAAGCCAAATTGTGCTTTGGCCTCAATAAAAGGTAATTATAATTTAGTGAAAACATCTGATAATTTAAACAAGCTGAGCAGCACCAGCAAACACATGAGAACTCCATACACAGTGCTTTTTCCCCCCAAAAAATATCAGATTAAGGAGATGATAAATGTGGAGCATACAATCCAAATGCTCGATCATGTAGCTTATAGACATGTAGCATATAAACCACATTTACAAACAGCCCACAGAAAACATTTTAAGTGAACTGCATTGTTAAGAGGGCTTTCAAAACATACTTTTAGAATACATTCGAAACAAAGGAATTCTAAACTGAGTCCAAATATCAATCGATTCCAGCTGCTTTTATTTTGCTGGCTAATATATCAGTGGTAGTGAGTTCCGGCGGTTACAGCAGGATTCTGAATTCTGATTTGGGTTGCGTGCCAAGTTCTTCCTTTGACTTAGAGTGTCATCTGGGACACGTCACTCACCTCTCAGGGGTTTCCTTATTATTTAAGGTTTCTGATGTTTATTAATGTCTTGACAATGCTAGAACTACAAGGAAGTCTTTCATAGCCGGGCTGACGAGCCTTCTCCTGCCTGGTATGCTGGCTCTTTCACATAGAACTTTTATTGGACATCGTGTTTAATGAATCCAGGACTGCTAGAACAGGAAGAGGACTTGGAGATAACGGAGTCCATCCAGGACAGTCATGTCACGGGCTGCATTTAGAATTCTCATGCTCAAAACAAGAAGTTAGCTGATAAGATCAAACACTCTGGGAGCAGAGAGCCTAAAGAGGAAACCAGGTTTCCTCATTCTTTCCAATACATCCTTGTGTATCTTTGATTGGTGGGGAGATCCAAATTAATGTTGGAACAGGGATATAAGCTCCTTACACTCTTTAAACACCTAGTATAGTAGTGGACTTGGAGTCAATTGGCCAACTCAATGAAGGGGCACTAAAACCTGCATCTACTACTTGCTAGTCCTGGAATCCTTTCACTTTTCTGATCCTAAATGTTTTCCTGTGTAAAGTAGTTATGGCAGTGCTGACTTCACACAAACATTGTGAAATGATCTGATGCATCTACAAAGATTAACTGAAATACGATACGGGGGAAGACATGATTCATTCCCTGCATCGGCTTGTTAGTCTTTCCCTCCCTCTCCCCACCCCCGTCATCTCTTCCCACCTCCAGACATTTCCTCCTATATTTACCAATATCCTCTTGTCAATAAGGCTCCAAATGCTGTACTGCTCATCAACGCTCACACTTCATATCCAGTCAACCTCCACGTCCCATGAAACTGTCATTCATGACGTCCTCCACCCCCTCCTCATCAGAGCATTATTTATTTTGTTTATATTTGCAAATGTCACTTCAAATGAGCAGTGAAGTGCAGAGGAAATAAGGTCAAAAAGTGAGATACATATATCCCAAAGGGTCATGAAATCAGGAGCCAGGGTACATACCAAAGATGACCGAATAGGCAGAATGTTGAACTCAAGGAGCAGCAGGACAGGAGGCTTCCTGGGAGGACTGCCTGGCTGAATCCTGGAGAAAGAGAGACCATGGCTAGTGTGGACCTTCGTTTAAAGTGCCAAGACCAAAGCAGAGCACACTGCAAGGCCTTTGAAGATCAGAACTCTGTGTATCTTATCAACCTTTCCATAGTATGTATCTATAAAGGCAAGCTGCACTGAATAGAAAACAGAACTGCTTAACACACTTGATTCACAAGACCTGCTTCCTAAACTTGGTTTTTTTTTCCCCACTCCTTTATTCACTCATTCAACTAACATTCACTATGCTGTTCCAGCATATAATTTGAAGAACTAAAAATGATGAGGAAGAAACATCAGAGATTCGTCTCTTCCTAACCTGATTTTTAATGAATTTATTCCATTTTTGTCCTTAATCATTTTATGCGTGCCTTGAATTGTCAGAAAAGATGACCTTGTGGTTGCCTGTGGACATGCCCTTCTGGCTCATGTACAGGGCAGGATCCCAGGTTGCAGGGTATGGTCGGAACCACAAAACCCTGGGGTGGGGAAACTCCTGCTGTTCCCCTAAGACCTTGGATCAGGGGTTCAAACTCATTTTCACCAGGGGCCACATTGGCCTCACAGTTACCTTTAAAGAGCCGAATGTAGAGCTCCTTGCCCCTAGTTAGGAAGCACTTACATTTATACTGTTCTAAAATTACATTCAGCCCTTTGGGGGCAGCCGCGGGGCTGATGTGGCCTCTGGTGAAAATAAGTCTGACACCCCTGCCTTGAATGATTTGGGACAGACCCAGTCTGACTCTTATCATTTCAGAGACTGAGTTTTCCAGGGCCCCTGGGTGAAATATTTCTGGGATATATGTGCTTTCCTGAGTCTCTGGAGGCAAATGGGTGGGAAAAAAATCAAAGGCAGGACATTCTTCCAGAAGCTATTGTATACCTAGATAACTGAAGATCTGGACACCTATGGCACTTGTCTGTCTGGAAGACTGTTTGTTCACTGCAGTGCATGTGTCTTAAGTCTCAGCTGAGTGGAAGGACCTCCCCTCCTGCCAACTCTGCCCATGGATCTTCCCCTCTTTAAAGTCCGGCTTAAGCTCCCATGCCCTGAGGATGTCTTCCTGGACCATTCCATTCTGCAGTGGCCTCATGCTCATCTAAACTCCCAGAGAATTTATTTTATTTGCAAATGACAACAGTTAAAATTTTTTGAGTGCTTCCTATAGGTACTGCATCTTACATTCAATGTGCATTAACTCCTCCTATTCTCACAACAACCCCATAAAACGGGCACCACTGTACCTCACGTTACAGATGAGGCAACCAGCTCCAGAGCCCATGCTGCCAGCCTCAACATGCTGCATTGCCTCCCTCTGGAGGAAAATTAAAAAAAAAAAAAAAAAAAAAAAACCATTGACCTGGAGGCTAAACACTCACCGTGTTAATAATATGGACAATTGTCATCCAGTTTGGAGGTGTTTTTTGTTTTCTTTTCTATGCAGACCAGTCATAAATTCACTTAAGCTACCATTAGCTGTCCAGAGAAGATGTAGCTTTGTTTATTTCATGTAATTCTACTGATCTTTTTCACAAGTCTCCACCCCAATGAACAATAAAAAAGTTAGACTTGCCAGCAAATACTATCTCAATGTCTTCTAAGATAATCTGTCTCTTCCCCTCTCAAGAAGTTACTTTTGGTTCTGTCTCCTCCCCTTGTCCTCTCCAGATGATGTCTGGCTACAAGTGGGAGTAAGGGCTAAGGTTATACATAGTGGTGATGGGGAGGTAGAAAGACGTCTTGCTTTCATTGGCCTTCTCTGGGTCCTCTCTGGTGAGTGTTGTGCAGCAGCCGGTCTGGTTTGCTCTCGGAAATGATGGGCACCGGGAGACGACTGGTGAGGTCTGGCCTTTGAGATTTTGGGGACATGCACTGCAAGATTCCATGGTCCTGGCTAATTGATCGTCCACTTGTAAATTCTCACAAGTGGAACCTTCCTTGTCCTAGACCGAGACTCCAACTGGTTTGCCGTGTCTCTCTAGCTCTCTGCACCTTCTCACAGAGCAGTCAGTGTATTTTCAGTTCCACGATTTGCCTGTACAGGGCAGGAAGACATGAATCAATAGCCCTACCTCAGGCTCATGGTCAAACACTTCCTGCCAGCAACCCTGATTTAATGTTCACGGCCATGTGGGGGCTTCTTCATTATGTCATTGTCTGACTTTTCTTTCCTACCTGTCTCTTTTCTTACTAAATCCCCAAGAGTAGGGCTGAGCTTTCCCCGTTCACCCCTTATCTAACAAAGGCTTTTCTATGGTCTTCATTATAGACAGTGTGTGAAGAGAGAAAAGATAATACCACTAGGGAGCATAAATTGGGCAGTATTTTAAATCAAAATTGAAATCGTACTAAAGTGCATGCCATCTCCAACACTCATTTGGCATCTATTATAATGGATTATACTTTTTGTGATTCACTGAGCACATAATCTGGACATGAATTCATTAGATGGAATTTGTCAAATGATTCTATTATTCAGAATTGAAGATAAGGGGGGTTTGAGGCTCTTCTTTTCAGTCTTTAACTTGCTCACCAGAATTCATATCGGTCCTTAATTTTATGTAAAAAAAATGAAACAGAGCACTGATCATGATGTTTAGGCATGATCCTTACTTTAAAACGTTGGCTTTGAGTAGCCGAAAGAAATGAGAGCAACAGGGAAGAGATTAAAGATCTGATGGTCAATGACCTAAGTGTTTCCTGGCCAAAAAGAGATACACACGCGCACACACACACACACACACACACACGTGTATATATATAATGTAAAACTTCCAAAGCATACTTTTGAGATCGTTATCTAGTTTAATCTCAGATACGAATGGCCAAAAGAAAGACATGAGTGGAAGTAAGGGAATCATGCTCTCTTATACAAGATTTCTGAGGGAAAACACAAAGAACCCAATTACCATGATTTCAGGATATTGTTACAAATAGGCATGGGCCAAGCATAAAAGTGGTGGTGGTGATGTACAGCATCTGACCACCACCAAGGAGATGTATTAATAATAAAAAGTTACCAAGGACATTTTCTACAGCTGCAGAACAATATAAATTTTTAACTCTGCCAAACTCTTTTCTAAAAAGAAAACAAAACATTAATTGTAATTCCTTTAGTATTCTCTATAAGTTTTGGTTAGACATTAATTTCAAATATAATTTTTGCTTCCCACCCTCACTCTTGATTTAAGTCTTAGTTCAGCTTATGGTTTGCCATGAACAGGTATAATAGTAAGTTAATTTACCGTTTGGGGGGACACCGAATAACAGCTATTCTAAATACTACATTCAGCCCCATTGCTTGCTAGAAGTCTGCTGTAAATGAAACTCATCTTCAATTGAGATTTCACCAGGAAAATTCACAGAAGCCTACTTTGCTTTAGAAGATGTCAGATGAGAAAGTGATTCTGAAAGCTAGAGAAAGTACTCTTCTCTCTTGTATTAAAGCTAAAGACTAAAATGGGCCAAATTGGTGCAGAAAGAAAGTAATCTTGGAGTACATTTCAAAGAAAACAGGGATTCCACTGAAAACCTGTCTATTACTTAAGGCCTTGTGGTTGTTCTTCCTTATTTCCTCACTTCATTTAAAATTTTTGGATTAGTCCCAGACAGGAAAAAAAGTTAATTTTACTTGGACAAGACTGAAAATGTATACAGTTCATCCCATAGTGTTCCTTCTTTTTTCTCTAAGCAACCATTCTTTTGATTTCTTGGGATTTTTTTCAATTTATAAGTGGAATCACAGTAAATCAGGTGTCATAAATCTTACTTTGTTCTTTGTCTTTAAGATTGTCTTATCATCTAGATCCTTCGGATTATACAGAAATTTTAAAGTCAATATATCAAATTTCACAGAGAATGCTGGGAGTTTTTTATTTCCATTATGTTGAGTCAAACCAACACTGTGACAATATTGATTCTCCCACCCACCTCGTCAGGTCTTCATCAATTTCTCTCAGTATATCTTGTAGTTGTAAACATAGAGATGTAACATTTTTCACTATCTTTTCCCTAGGATTTGATGTTTTTTGATGATACAGTAAATGGTTTTGTTTTCAAACTTTCTTTTTTCAGTGGCTCCTTTGACAGTATGTAGAAAAACATGTTTTCTATCGACTGTGCAGCCCAGGACCCTATGAAATTCACATACTGTAATATTTTGTCAGAGAATTACTTTCAATTTTTTACATACACAACTATGCGGTCTACAAATACAATCTTACTTCATCTTTTTAAATTTATATGCCTATTATTTATTTACTTTCTTTATTGAACTTCTAGGACCTCAGCCCAGTGTTAATACAACTGGTGAAAACAGACCCCCTTGACTTGTTTGAGATCACAGGGAAAGTGTGTTCGATATTTTCTCATTAAATGTGATCCTAGCTGTAGGTTTTGTGTAGATATGCTATATCGGCATAAGGAAGTTCCAATTTATTTATACTTTACTGAGAAGTTTTCTTTTTTTAATCACATTTTTTCCATTGCCATTTATTTCCTTGAGAGGTTCTCATCATAAATGAGTGTTGATATTTGTCAAATAGATCTTTTGTATCCATTGAACAGAACATTTATTCTCATTTATTCTGGTGTGTGTGTGTGTGTGTGTGTGTGTGTGTGTGTGTGTGTGTGTGTGTGTGTGGTCTGTTCAGAAAGAGTCCAGCCATTGTTAATATAACGAGAACGGTTTGCACGACATCGATGTAACCTGGCAACCAAGGAGAGTGGACTGGAATGTATGTGTGAACAATGATGATTTCACTGTACTAGTCAGTGGGGGCAGTAGACGCCATTGAGTGAGCATGTGTACTGTGTGGCCATCACATTCAAAATAACTGAGTGGAGCAATGAATCTGCATCAAATTTTGTGTTAAGCTTGAACATTCTTCCATGGAAACAACTCAGACGACTCAGAAGGCCACAGCTGTGGGCAACTGGTGATTGGCAGCTTCATCACAACAGTGCACCTGCTCATGCATCATTTCTCAGGCAGTTTTTTGGCAAAACATCAAATCACCCAGGTGATTCAGACCCCGAATAGCCCAGATTTGGCACCCTGTGACTTCTGGTTTTTCCCAAAATGAAAATCACCTTTGAAAGGGAAGAGATTTCAGACCATCAGTGAGATTCAGGAAAATACAACGGGGCAGCTGATGGCAATGGGGAGAACCTTGTGAGGTCCCAAGGGGCCTACTTTGAAGGGCACTGAGGCATCATTGTCTGATGTACAATGTTTCTTGTATCTTGCATCTTCTTCAGTAAATGTCTCTGTTTTTCATATTACATCGCTGGATACCTTCTGGACAGATCTGGTACGTGTGTGTGTGTGTCATGATTTCATCCAATTAATTTATTTTATTTTATTTTATTTTAGTTCAATTACAGTTATTTGCATCCTCTCCCCTCCCCTCCTCCCTTCCCCTACAGCCCCCCTCCCCCTCCAGCTTCCCTCCTCCCCCTTATTTCTGTCCATGTGTCCTTTACAGTGGTTTCTGAAAACGCTTCTCCCCATTGTCCCCTCCCCCGTCTCCCCTGTCTATTATTAGACTGTTCTTAATTTCAATGTCTCTGGTTACATTTTGCTTGCTTTCTGCTTTTGTTGGTTATGATCCGTTTAAAGGTGAGATCATATGGTATTTGTCCCTCACTGCCTGACTTACTTCACTTAGCATAATGCTCTCCAGTTCCATCCATGCTGTTGCAAAGGGTATAAGCTCCTTCTTCCTTTCTGCTATGTAGAATTCCATTGTGTAAATGTTCCATAGTTTCTTGATCCATTCATTTGTAGATGGGCACTTAGGTTGTTTCCAGCACTTAGCTATTGTGAATTGTGCTGCTATGAACATAGGAGTGCAAAGGTTCTTTTGAATTGGTTTTTCAGGATTCTTAGGGTATAATCCCAGTAGTGGAATTGCTGGGTCGAAAGGCAGTTCCATTTTCAATTTTCTGAGGAAGTTC
>PVJI01024308.1:0-22152 GCA_004026765.1 Micronycteris hirsuta
TCACATAATAAAGGTATGTTTTATGATGGGTACAGTTTTACATCTTCAAAGTATATACTTTAGAAATGATTAAATCTAAAACAGGAGGGTATGCAGTCATTCACTTACCATCTTGCTACAGAAGGTATATACAGTGAGGTCTGTCTGGAAAAAGTCCAGCCATTTGTTAATATAATGAGAACAGTTTGCACGACATTGATGTAACATGGCAGCCAAGGAGAGTGGACTGGAATACGCATGTGCGAACAATGGCAACTTTACTGTACTAGTCAGTGGGGATGGTAGATGCTTTTGAGTGAGCGTGTGTACTGTGTGGCCATCATATTCAACATGAGTGAGTGAATAGAGCAACAAATGGTCATCAAAATTTGTGTGAAGCTTGAACATTTCTTTGCAGAAATTATTCAGATAATTCAGAAGGCTGCACTTAGGGCAACTAGTGATTGGCAGCTTCATCACAACAATGTGCCCATGTCTCGTGCAGAGTTTTTTGGCAAAACATCAAATCACCCAGGTGACTCAACCCCACTACAGCCCAGATTTGGTGCCCTGCGACTTCTGGCTTTTCTCAAAACTACAATCACTTTTGAAGGGGAAGAGATTTCAGACCATCGATGAGATTCAGGAAAATATGATGGGGTAGCTGGTGGTGACTGGGAGAACTGTGTGAGGTCCCAAGGTGCCTACTTTGAAGGGGACTGAGGTGTCATTGTCCTATATATAGTGTTTCTTCTATCTTGTATCTTCTTCAATAAATACCTCTATTTTTCATATCACATGGCAGGATACCTTCTGGACAGACCTTGTATACATCAGATTCAGTAAAACAAGATAAAAAAAAATAGCCAGAAACCTAATAAAATTAGTGGTGAGAAGAATTTTCACAGAAACGTGACTCAATCAGAGTTACTGAGTTTGAGCCAAAAGTTACAGCACCAAGGTTCATGGAAACTCATACCAAAGATGAAATATACAGTATATACCTTTTATTAACTAATAGTAAAAAATCTATCAAATCTTCACAAAGGTGAACTCTGGTCTTCCACACTATTCTATATGGATTTTATAATGTACATGCTTGGTTATATAAGAGGTATAGATAATAATAGAATACTCAGCAACAATTGTAAAGCAGTTACTATGTCCAGGTATCATCCTTATCTCCTTATATATTTAGGCATTTAATTCTCACAGGAACCCTATTAAGTAGATACTATCATTATTCAAATTTTTCATATGAAGAAACTAAGGTAAGTGCTGCTAAGGAACTTGCTCAAGATTATAAAACTCTAACTGAGCAAACGAGGGCTCAGCCACATGGTGCCTTGACACATGACCCAACAATTAGTCTTGAAAGAAACAGATTTTTATTAACAGGGTTCAACCTCAGTTGGGGGGTGGCTGAGAGCACTCCTGCTCTGAGCTCTGTTCTCCCATGAGACCCAGCACTTCCCCTGCTCCCCAGCAGACTATAAATCAAAACCATGCCCAGAAGTTCCCTATATCCTTATGTGTTCGTAAGCTGGCTGCACAAACAGGTCTCTGTCCCCTCTAGAAGGTGCACTTGCGGGTTTCAGAATCGCCATCCTCTCACAGAAGCTCTCTCCTTAAGGATCTGGGGTCCTCAGCTTCCATGTAATGGTTCAGGAAAACATGTGCCATGTTTCACTGGATTATGGTAGAGTCCAGGGGGCACACATCCCAAGAAAGTGGCTTTTCCATACATCCTTTAGAGGACCTGAAAGTCTGCATTTCAGCGTTCCCAGTCCCAGTTCAGCTCCAAGCATATCCCACGAATCTGTGCTTGGTTAGGCAGGTTCCCACACAGCTCCATCAATTCTTTCCTCACACCCTTTCAGACCTCATGGTGGACTAAAGCCCTTCTCTTTCAGTCTGCCCTTATTTTAAATACTTGGCCTGGAACTTCCTATGTGACTTCATATCCGGCCCTTCCTGTGATGTGTCACTTTTGCCAGTTCCCCCATATCTTTTACCTTCTTTTGGCTGCCATCTTTAGTCAGGGCAAGAGTTCCTCATGATGCACGAACATCCGGGGTGGACATCCATTTTCCCTGGCCATGTCACGAGTCACTATTCACTCTTAAAGTCACATATACCTTCCGCCCTGTGCCTCAGCCCTGTCCATTCAAGAAAGGTACAGCTATTACTTTTCCATTGTTATGCAAAGTATCTCAAATGCCCTATCAACCACTTCCCCCTTCCCCCAACCAAAAGTTTGGGGATTTTCTCCTATTTTCAGGGGAACCTCCACTCTGTACCACGGTACATGACTAATAAGTGTTAAGAGTCAGGATTTGAACTTAGGTAATCAGGCTTCCTCTATGCTCAAACTCTTATGCTATGCTGCCTCTGAGTAATTTTTTAGCAATATGAATAGCAATGTTTAAAGCAAGGCATAAAAGTTCTTCATAGCTTTTGATTATGCTCATCCTTTGATTAAAAGCCAAGGTTATAAATGTATTTTTCTAAGTGGGAATGTATCTATCGAAAATGATAGTAATTCCTTTTGTTTTCATACTTCTTTGTAGATGATGCCTACATCTGTCATGTTGCCTATGTAGGTAGTACTTATGTCTTCATTCCATGAAATCTCCTTACCTCCTCTGAACCTAAAAGCATAATCAAGTGGTTTTATTTCCAACTCAAGGCTCTATGGATTTTGGATACATTTAATATAATAAATAAACTTTACCAACACTTTTTATTCAGTTAAATAGTTACTATGTCCTATATGATATATAATGTCACACACATACTGTTGAAGGACAAAATTCAACTGAACAAATTTGAAGATCTAATTGGCTTTATTCAGCAATTCATGAATCAAGTGCAATTCTATCCAGCACCTAGAAAGTCTCTCTGAGGTGTTGTACAGAAAGGAAGGTTTTTAGAGGAAGCTGGGTTGGGCAATGGAGCTATTAACAGAAGAAAAGAAAGGATTATTTTTAGATCAGGGCATCTTCTTTTGGAGAAAAGGGGACATCAGAAGTTTATATCATGCAGATTGCTTCTTCTTTCTCTGGGGGCTGGAGAGGGCCTAAAGTGACAAATTACCTTTCTGGTGCTTGATCAGAAAATTCCAGACTTGTTGATTAAGATTATACTTCAAGGAAAGGTTGAAACTGCAATTAGGTCAAGTATTAAATCTAGGTTTGCTATCATGGGCTTTAGCACAAGTGACGCCATTTTGGGTCTGAGGCTTTCTCTTTAACAGCACACATGCACACTACACATTCTCTGAGAGGACCCAGAAGATTAGAATACAAATAAGAATGAATTGTGATTTTAAAAGGGTACAAAAACATACTACATGTTTCTCAATGTATTGCACTATTTATAGGCATTTATAATATTTTGAAAATTGGTAATACTAATAGTGAGTGATAAAGAAAAAAAAGTGTTTTCCTAAGTTCATAGCTTAAGCAATTAGAAAAGTCCCATTTTATTTAAACAAAATTTGTGAAATAATAGGAAATACATTTAGGAATAGAATAAGTACTTTTAAATACTTACAAATTGACATTAAAAAGTCTAATCTATAGATACATTAGCAAAAGAGTTGAATGGGCAATTAAAACTAAAAGAAACACAAGTGTCTAATAAAGTAATAATTCAAGAATTGAAAATGAAGACATTTCTCACCTATTAGACTGACAAAGGTAAAATGTTTATTAACGCACACAGGAAGCAAGATCATGAGGAGCAAAGTCATCATAGACTGGAGTAGCACAAATGAAGCCCAGGCGTTTGAGATCAACTTGGCATTCTCTTTCAAAATTAAAAGTTCAAGCATATTTTTTTTTGTTTTGCTTTTAAAGATTTTATTTATTTATTTTTAGAGACAGGGAAGAGAGGGAGAGAAACATCAATGTGTGGTTGCCTCTCATGCACCCCCTACTGGGGACCTGGCCTGCAACCCCGGCATGTGCCCTCACTGGGAATCAAACCAGCGACCCTTTGGTTTGCAGCCTGCGCTCAATCCACTGAGCCACACCAGCCAGGGCAAAGTATAAGCATTTTAACATAGTAGTTCTACATCAGGTAGTGTGTGCCTTATTTCTGTTTGCACAAGGGAAATAGTATAGATATATAGATTTTTCACTGTACCTGGGTAATAGGAAAATAGATGGGTAGATAGTTAATTTAAATGGACATAGCTACATGGTAGTCTTTACAAGAGACCTTAAAACTACATTTTTTATGGCACAATTTTATACAAACAAACATCAAAATTATCATCATTTTATAGTTTTAATTGTTTAGTTCATTATATATGTGTAAATGGCTCTGAATAAAACACTATAAATAAATAAATGTGTTTGTGCAAAAGAGCTTAGAGCATGCCTGTTTTGTATTATAACAATATTATATAGTTTTATGGTATAATACTATATAATCATAACAATATTATACAGTTTTATATATAAGAAACGGAATTTGGTGGCAGTTGAATTTTTACCTATGCATGGGGTGGGGTGAAAGGTAGGAATATTTTTTCTTTTTTTAATTTTCATGTACTTTTTCACTTTAAGAATTGATTAACCAGATATATATGTATATATATAGACTGATATTGACCCATATACATACACACATATATACACACATATATAGTTATATCTCTATATAAATTTTTATTATTTAAAAGTAAAGGGAAAAAAACGACTTATTTTTAATTATTTGTTTTGCTCTTTATAAAATGGCTATACTATGTAGGGACTATGTTATCCAAGGTAAAAAATTATCTTCAAAGCACTTGCTCACTTATTTATTTATGCATTTATTTATTTATGTTTGTAGCAGATGGAGACTTAAAAATAATCTTTAGAGTGATATCTTGGGGGATTCTCCTGCTGCTGGGCTCATCCCATCAGCACTGAATCTTCCAGCTAAAGCAATTTGATCCTCTCAAAACTCAAATTGAGAGTGAGAACTTTCTTTTCTCCCTTATTTCCTTTCACTAAAAATAGCTATCCCATTTTTTTGTAACAACTGGAAGGTAACTGAAAACTTTCAGGGGTGCTAAATCACTGTCATAAAAGAAATAAATCTGTTAAAACAATGGAAGCACCTGGAGTAAAGCCATTTACATCTGGCTAGCAAAAGCAGATTCTGAAGAAAATGGTGAACGTGATCATCCATTGCGTGCATTCACTTATTCATTCACAGGAGGCATGAGAGAGGAGACGGAAAGGTTCCAATGTGTTTGGCTTGGGAGACAGGTGGATAGCAGCACCAGTTCGTGAATAGGCACTGCTTTGCACTGCCTAGGGGTGCTGGGTTCAGCAAACATCCAGCCCAGCCAAGCCCTGAAGACAACATGGATGTTGTTAAAATCCAAACTGCCTGTGGAGTTGTAAGCCTATATAATAATAGGTTGCATTGGCTTGAGTATCCTCATTTTGCTTGCTTATTTAGCCTCTCCATGTGCATCTGCAAGACCTTGGCCACTCTTCAGTGTTTCCCACTCCAGTCTGTGTCGTTGTCCTTGTCTGTAATGTCACTCAAGCACTCTCAAGTTTGGCCTGCTGCTCGCCTCCCCTAGTTCCGTATTGAGTGCTTTTCCCAGGGCCTTCCACGCCTTTATCAGCTACACCACGGACACTCTACTGGAGGGAGATATTTGCCTGAACAGTTGCTGCGTCTCAACACTGTTCCCTGGGCCATTGTTAACCTCCTCAGGGCTGCTGCTTGGGTGTTTTCCATGTGCATAAAACCACAATTACTAAACCTATCCATGAAATGGCAAGGGGAAACTTCCCAGGCTCAGTGTTATATTCTGTTATGGGGTGTCCCAGTAGAGTTGCTGGGCCCCAGATAGTGTTTTAATAAAAGCAGTCCTTCCAGTTGACACATAGAGCTTGCATCCCGGGGAGCACATGTGACACCAAAGTGGCTGAATTGGTTATGGGTTCAGGTAACAACAACCAAGGGGTACTTGAGACTTCTCTAACACTTTGTTCGAGTTATTATTTGGCTTATTATGTCTCTATCTGCAAACTACATTTTATCTTAGAACAATAGATTTTTGTCCCAGAATAAGGAAAATTCATGCATCCACCTTGGGAAATGTAGCCCTTATGTTTTCACGTCTAATAAGAGCATGGTCTCTCGTGCAACTTAAAGTCGGCATGCAGGACCCACATGTGACAGCGGAATTTCCTGTGGGTAAATCAGGATGGCATATTTCTTAAATTTAAAACTTGCCCTTGCTGAAACCTTTCTCTCCTTGAATCAAAAGAACTTATGCCAGTGCATGCCTAGCTTCCTCAGACCAGTGAGTCAGCCCAAGCCTATTGTCTTTCCATTTGCATATCTATCCTCTTGATGTGCTATCTTGGGCATCTGCCACCTAATGTAAATCTACAATCCATGCATAGTTAATGAAGACCATTCAGCTGTAAAGTGCCTGAGAAACAGCAATAAAAGGCTGGTCAACACACAGTTCGGGGCCTCTCCAAGATCATAATGGAGGGGACACGTGGTCCTGGATTTCTCTAAGTCCTGCGTGTTTCCGTGTGAGCTTATTCATGCATTTAGTCACAGCCACACGAATGCAGGTGGCTGGGATTCACAACACCAGAAACTGTGCTTTTTGTGGCTCCTCAAATGTCATTGACATGAATGTTCATGTGCAGTCTGGTAATGAAGAGTTCTCAGTTCCTAATTGGTTTTTACCAGGAAATCCTTAGATAGACCCCTATGTGATTTAGATACAAATAGATACTGAAAGGTAAGGCTATCATCTGATTCCTGCACTCACCAGATATAGCTGAACCTTTGCTTTGTCCAAATCCGAATCCAACCTACCCTGAATCTTAGATGTTTTGTTTTAAGTATTATTCAATGTCCATTTCGTTAGAGAGGTTTAAACGATTGTTGTTTATGCTCATGTGTTTTCCAGAGTGTTGGACAATGTCATTATATTGACTTTTTGATTACTTCATTGACTATTGTAAACAAACAGAAATCTAAAAACTGTCTCTTGGGGCCAAGTGAAACCGTAATGATCAAAGAGTGCACTGACCTTGAAGCCAAGATGAGGAAAAGGGAAGAGCTTAAGACATCTTTGTATAAGAGCGTATAAGAGCATAACTTATATTTTGCCATTCATGCATTTATAGGTACACTTGGACCAGTTTTTAAAACTTATTGTAATGGAAAATTTCAAATATATAGAAAAATAGTATAACAAATGCCACCTACCCTTCATTCAACTTCAGCAATTATAATCATTACCATCTGGTTTCCTCATTCTACCCACCCACTCTCTAGCTCCGATTGTTTGGAAGCAAATCCCGGAAATTATATCACTTCCCCTCTAAACATTTCAGCTTTATTTGTAAAAGAACCTTCTATTAAAATATAACAATGCCACTGTCATACCCCCAAAAGTAATAGTTTCTTAATATCACAAAATATACAGTACTTATGTTTCTCAGATTATACTGTAGAACTCCACTAATTTTTAATTAATTTGAACTGAACAAAACTACATGTTGACATTTTTAGTATAAAATTTTTATAGTTAGAATTAGCCAGCTGGACTCAGTTTAGATGATCCCAGTTTCGTTGGCAGCATCCAAGGCATCGTCACGAGACCGTCAAATGTATGCCTTCTTTGCTCCATCAGGCCTGATCAGGGTATTGACCTTGGCCACGTCCATGTCACAGAGCTTCTTCACAGCCTGTCTTATCTGGTGCTGGTTGGCCTTGACATCCACAATGAACACCAGTGTGCTGTTGTCTTCCATCTTCTTCATGGCTGACGCGGTAGTCAGGGGGAATCTGAGGATAGCTTAGTGGTCCAGCTTTTTTCTCCAGGGGGCGCTCTTGCAAGGGTATTTAGGCTACTGTTGGAGCCCAGTGTCTTGGGCCTCCGGAAGGTGGGTGGTGGGTGGATCTTCTTTTTCTTGTGGCTGTGCATGTGTTGCAGCACTGCTTTCTTTGCCTTCAAAGCCTTTGCCTTTCACTGCTTTGGCTTTGGGAGGGGCAGGGGCTTCCTTCTTCACGTTGGGCGCCATCTTTGTGAAAAGGCTACACTGACATTTTTAAATGTAATTATTCAATCTAGTTTAAGTTTAGATTTCTACTACAAGTTTCTCTCTTCTCTCTCTCTCTTTCCTTTTCCTTGTGTTTTCGAGAAACAGGAACTTTTAAGTAGATTTTGTTGACTATATTCCCATGGTATTGTTCAAAATGTTTCTCTGTCCCTTGTGGTTTCTATAAATTAGCAGTCACATCCACAGGGCTGCTCATACTCAGGTTTTTGGTGGTTTTTGTTGTTGTTGTTGTTGTTGTTGTTGTTGTTGTTGTTGTTGGCATTTGTTTGTTTGCTTTGAAAGTTGACTTTCCAGTGTTGTGTACTTTCATCAGAAAGTACATAATGTTTGGTTTCCTTACTTTTGTGATGAGAGATAGTAGCAAACATTGATGATCATGGTCTTGATTAATTATTCATTATGGATTACATTCCTTTTTCATTGATTAGCTGGAATAGTTCTATAAAGAGAACTCCTTTGCATTGCATGCATGGTTACCTTATAGTATAGTGCTTCTTTCCAAAACGAACAATTTTCAAAATAATGATATGGTTTCCTAGTCTCTTACCAAGGTTATTAGTGGTGGTTTTTATTGATTTATTTTTGCTTGTTTGTTTGTTTGTTTTGGTATTACTATGAATGTATAGATTTAAATATATTTAAATATGATTGATATATTTAAATGCTTCGTTGTTACCTATTTTTCCATCTGTATTCAATGGAAACCCCTTCACATTAACTCCTGAGTCCTTTTGGTATAACACTAATGAATTTTCATAGGCCACATACAACTTTGATTGTACACAACCAGTGGGTATTCCTGAAATGTGAGTATAACTTTGTTTTCAGGATTATTTATATATTGAAGGCATTTACTTAGTGAGTAACATTTACTAGTGACTAAGAAGGCAGTGAAGCAGCAGATACTTCTCGTTTCTATATTTGGACTAATACAATCAGAATAGTAGTTACTGAGAATTTATTATGTGGTTAACAAAGTGCTGTGTGCAAAGAAAAAAAAAAAAAAGATAGGAGATTATCTCTGGCTGGTGTGGCTCAGTGGATTGAGTGCCAGCCTGCAAACCAAAGGATCGCCAGTTCCATTCCCAGTCAGGGCACATGCCTGGATTGCGGGCCAGGTCCCTGGTTGGGGGTACTTGAGAGGCAACCACACACTGATGTTTTTCTCCCTCTCTTTCTCCCTCCCTTCCCCTCTCTCTAAAAATAAATAAATAAAATCTTTCTGAAAAATGAGAAGAAATTAAACCCTATCCTAAAGCTAAACAAGTTTCCGAGAAAATCAGAGTTTGCTTCTGAAAACTTTGGGTGTCCAGAGTTGGCATCATCAACACTTTCACAACCATTGAACACTCAGACATAAAGATCATCTATTAGCATAATTTATTGTTTTCCTTATTTATATCCTCTCCCCATCATTTCTAAATTCTTATACAGTTTCATTGATTTGTGTGTGTGTGTGTGTGACTTCTCTTCACTGTAGACACAGTTTTATCATGAAATATAACTTACTCTATATGCAGCGATGTGCATGTGGAATGTGTCTTTATGTGTGTGTGCGTATGCATGTACAAATTCGGTCCAGTAGAGAGCAGTGGCTGTCTTTGGTCTAGGTTATGCCTATTACCACATGTTCTAGGCCTCCTGACCCTTCTTGCCGGTGGAAGGCATTTTCAGATGTGGTGCAGACCCTTGAAGGATGATGGGTCACGTCTCAGGTCACCACTGTTTCTTCTGATACACCCCTACTGACACTAGTATCCTTCCAAGTGGAGTGTAGAAGGTTCATTGGTTATAATTCATTGTGTCCTCTGCTGCTATTTTCCACGCTAACTCAACCATAATGGAAGTGATGTCCCAGCTTGTACTGGTGTGGCGTTGCCTTCAAGCATGTCAGGCACAGGAAGGTAATTCCATTATTATTAAGCCAAATCAGTTCCATCTGCCCAACAACACTGTGAAACATATTTTGTTTTAATAAAACACCTTACAAATACTTCAGCCCTCCTATATGAGTTGATGTGCATGTAAAAACCATATTAATCTGAGTCCTGGCTGGTGTAGCTCAGTGGATTGAGCGCGGGCTGGGAACCAGAGGGTCCCAGTTCGATTCCCAGTCAGGGCACATGCCTGGGTTGCAGGCCAGGTCCCCTGTGGGGGCCGTGTGAGAGGCAACCATACATTGCTGTTTCTCTCCCTCTCTTTCTCCCTCTCTTCCCCTCTAAAAATAAATTAAAAATCTTAAAAAAAAACATATTAATCTACTCTATTTCTTCTTAATACTGTTTTTCTACTTGGAGCCAAACTCCAGTTCCTGCAGTGCTGGGACCTTTTACCTGATGGCTGTTACAGCGCAGTGCTTCTCACACTTGAGCAACGCACAGGCAAGCTTCAGAGGAATAACCAATTCCCATTGTCAGCCAATGCTGACAAATTAACTTTATTAAAAGTCACTTCTATAAGCCCAAATATAAAACAAAAGGCACACAGTTTATGGTTTGAAGGGCTTCTTGATCTGTAACACCAAATACCATTTTCAAATTAAATAAAAAAGAAATACTAAAAAAGGAATAATATTCAAGTGTATGACATAGTGAGACAGCCCATGTTACTATGGATAAATTAAATGGCCTCTTGTAATGCAGTTATAGTACAAGCTGCAGTGGTTCAAGTTCTTTTATTTACAATATGCCTTTTTCTTCTAGATATGTTGTGCAGTCTCAGTTATTTAACTGCTTTTCTCTATTAAAACCTTTGCAAAACACCCATGTGTACAGGATCACCATGTTCTTACCATCATGTAGTCCTGGCTCTTATGCCATCTGTCTGCCCTAGTCACCAAGGTATAGTATTCCGTGCTGTGTTCATCATCCCCCACTCAAAGGCACAACGTATTAAAGTTACAAAACTGAAGTTTCAGTGTCAAAAAATGGTATTCAATTAAAGTTATTCCTACGAACAAGACGTTATGCCCTTAGAACTGGGCCAAGCATTTACCATGAATACAGTGTCCACAGAACTAGGAGGGCTTTGTTCATGCTATTCTTCAAAGAGACCAAATGGTAACCACCATGCTTTTATAAGCAAGGAAATCCAGGCGCAGATGTACATGAACCTGGACATTACAGAGCAATACTTGCTTAAGGGTGTTCGCTGAAATCATTCAAACAAAGCTTCTAACCACCTTCAATGGTCTCAGAGATGGGGTCAGTATGTATAGTGCTTCCTGTTTTCTCAAAAAGGAAAAGCAATGTTATTTTCTTTATAATCCGCTTATTAAAATATATGGAAAATTATAAACAAAGTACTAATTTAAAGCAGTTATTGTACCAGTGGAACTGTGGTATTAAATAAGTATTTAATTAAAATGTCATTCAATATTTTACAAAGATTTATTGAGTTTCTATAACACAAGCATTGTCCTAAAGTATTTGCCATATAAGAATGATCTAATGTATTTATAATGACTGCATTTTAAACTGAAAGCAAACTGTGTAATGAATGTTTTTAAAAGAGAAGTAGGAATAATTGCATGTTGAAGTTAAATAGAATCAAGCATACCACAAAAAATATCCTTTATTAAATGGGTATTATATACCAGTCAGTATTCCATTCTTCATACAGAGTCACATATCCCCCTCAGTGAAAAAACAGAAAGAAAAGAAATGAGTATCTACCCATATAGACAAAGGAAAACAATCAAACCATAATTAATAACAACAAAAACTAAAAACCAAACCAAGTCAAACAACTACAAGGAAATACCCTTATGCTTTTACAGCATTTTCTCAGAATGACACGCAATATATATTTTCTTCTTCCATGTTATGTAGATCCCAACATTTCTATGGTTAATACATAATTTTATGAGAAAACAGTTGAACAATGCTACTCAACAAATACCTGGAGTCCAGTCATGCAGTACATCTGGTGTTTAAATGATATACAGATGGTCCGGAGTTATAGTAGTTTAACTTACAATTTTTTCAACTTTATGACAGTGCAAAAAGCCATAAACATTCAATAGAAACCATGCTCTGAATTTTGAGTTTTCATCTTTTCCCAGACTGGTGACATGTGGTACAATACTCTCTTGAGGTCCTGTGGCAGTTTTGCCACCTAAGCTAATATACGCGCTCTGAACATAGTTAAGGTAGGCCAGGCTAAGCTATGATTAGTATTTAGGGGGAGAAAAAAATTTTCTCTACCATTCTAGGTTCTTTGGGCTGGTCTAATAATCAAATTGTTGTGAAACAGACTAGCAGGAGAAAAACAAATTCAAGCTTAATAACATGCATACCTCTTGTATGTATGGTAGAGACACAGGAAAATTGTGTAACATCGCAAAATGGCAGAAGCCACACCTTCAGCTGAAGACAAAAGAAGACATGATGGGGGTGGAGAGTGAGTTATGGGAGGTTAGGTTAAAAGTTTTAGGTTAAAACCAAAGTTTAGGTTAAAAGATTTAGAAAGAAGACTGCCAAAATGGAAGAGAGGAAACTGACTCATAACCCTGTTATTTCCAATGTGGTCTATCTATTCAAGACTCTCTGACTCTTGGTCTATGGGAAAGGCACCTCACACAGGAGCAGGATCAGAACAATCCGGAAATTATGAAAGTCTTTTCTAAATCAGGGGCCTTTTACAGCTCATCAGGAAATAGAAACAAAAGAGTCGGTTTCTCAGTCTCTTTACCATTCTGGAAATGGTCTGTTCTGTTAGTATTTAAGAGGAATCACTAATTGAATGCAATAAGGACTGGAGAATGGCATTCTAAAGAAGATAATAGTGCAAGCAAGGAAAGAAAACAACATCGCTGCTTGCTAGCAATAGACATGAGGCCCATCATACTGTGTCTATAGAATCGCCAGGGAAGCTAATGTCTTGCCGTTGTTCTGACGACATTATTTCCAGCCCTTTTTTCTAGCCAACACTGCCGTAAGAGGACAAAACTGGTTTGGCTATTCAGTGAAACAGCACTTGTTATAAACCAACTGCATGCCAGAAAGGAAAGGCAAATAGATGAATTGGTTATGGCTGTCCTCTGGAGAGAGCATTCCCGTTCTGAAACCACAGGACTTGGACACGCTGATAAACACTGACGTGACCTAACTGACTGAGCAACCAAACAGCGTGCAACGGAACTGGGAATCCATGAGAGGGTTACCCGGATGTACTTATTAAGAGTTGGGCTGCGAGGCCAAATCACTGCATTCAAATCATGTGCCTTCTATTTTAGATCAGGCAAATCATACACCTTTGTGCCTCAGTTTACTCATCTAAGTGAAAGAGGATCTTAAGAGTATGAATCTTGCCCTGGCTAGCGTGGCTTACTTGGTTGGGCGACATCCCACAAACCAAAAGTTCATGAGTTCAATTCCTAGTCAGAGCACGTGCCTGGGTGGCAGGTTTGGTCCATGGTCTGGGTATGTACTAGAGGCAACCAACCGATATTTCTCTCACACATCTGTATTTTGATGTTTCTTTCTCTTTCTCCCTCCCTTCATGCAATTCTCTTTCTCTCAAAAAAAAAAAAATATATATATATGAACCTCGTAGGATTGTTTTGAAGATTAAATGTGTAAATGACTTTGAACTGTGTCTGGCACATTACTCTAAGTTATCACCTCAGTAATGCACTTTCTCTCTTTATACTTAAAAAAACTTAAATTTCATTAAATGAATGTATTTGTAGCAGCATATTAAGAGCACTGTATAGTTCATTAATTGTGCTGCCTTTTGACCTAGTAAAAGCAAACTTACCCATCTCCTTCTCCAAAATAAAATTCCTGTATAAATGTTTTTAAAAAGTTTTGTCAACTTATAATATCTTCAAATAGTTTATGTTAAATAGCAGGTTTGTAATAATGTAGATTGCAGTCATAATAATGTAAATTCTGGTTTCAAAGAGGTTTTCTAAGTAACATATAGAAGTTAAGCGAATGTGGCAATGAATTAACTGATAAGATTCCTTCTCTGTTTGGAAATAAACTACCTCAAGGTGGAATTCATGTATTACAAACGTGAAAGAAAGAAGGAAAGTAGGAAATGCTTTTTGCAGGCCTGTCCTTAATAGATATTGATTGCATACATGGATGTTTTCCTTAAAAGGCTATAATCTTACTTGAGATTATTTGAGGGGTCAAAATATACCTTTTCTGCCCTGGCTGGTGTGGCTCAGTGGATTGAGTGCCAGCCTGTGAACTAAAGGGTTGCCGATTCCATTCCCAGTCAGGGCACATGCCTGGGTTGCAGGCCAGGTCCCCAGTAGGGGGCGCACAAGAGGCAACCAGACATTGATGTTTCTCTCTCTTTCTTCCTCCCTTCCTCTCTGTCTAAAAATATAAGTAAATAAATAAATATCTTTTCTCAGGAGACAATATCACTACAAAATTTGAAGATACAATAAACTGAAGGGTCCCCATCCAGGTAATTGACAGTTCTCAGGTAGCTCAAACCACGAGAGGAATTTATGTTAGGATATTAACATCTCAGTTACAATTAAATTGGCGGGAGTCCAAGCACTGCCTGGAGACCCAGAGATTTTCAATACGGATAAGGTTTTTCTGAGAATTTAAAGGAAATAAAATTTGCAACAGTGATTGATAAGCACTGAGTTTATTGGAGAAATAATTTGCCTTTATTCTTGCCCTTTGGTTCCCTCAAAGCCCTCTTCTATATTTTGATTTATCTCTAACAAAGTTTGTTACTGAAGTGTAATATAAATCAGAGAAGTGCATAAGCCATGTAGATAACCACCACTTAGATCAAGAAATAGAAAATTAATATATTTGATTTGCATGACAATTCCCTTGTACACACTAAAAATCTAAGTTCCTAAAGACATTCATGTAATTACATATTTGGTTTATCCTAGGATATGTAATGGTTCCAAGATAACAGTTCTTGAATGATTTTCATAAAACAAGTTAGTAATTAGTGATTAGTAATGATTCTTGCATCTATTTTATTATATGTTTGTAGACATTGGCTAGTCCCTCTGATGATCGGGCTCCTCTCAATTACCTGTCTGCAAACAGCCTTCCTCTGTGGCTGTGCATTTCTTATCCCACCTGGGGCCTCTGCGCCATCAGAGGTTGTCTGCTGAATTTTTTTCTACTGTGGCGAATCAGTTATCTTTTTGAACTGCTTGTACCTAGCCTTGGTTGCCGATGTGGATCTTTCCTTTGTTCTTCATTTTAGCCTGTGCTCTGGCTCTAAAAATGACTTTTCCCTGGCTCTCTGCTTTCATTTCTTTCCTGCTCTGTTCCTAGGCCCTTAAATCACAGTATCTTCCAGGGTTTCAGATGAAAGAATCATGAGACTATTACAATAGGTGATAGTCTTCATTTAGAACCAGTGGTTAATAGAGCTGGCTTTGGGATCAAACAAACCGAGGCTTATGTGTACAAGCTTGGCCATGAACTATGCCTCATTTTTCCTACCTACTGATGTCAAAAGTTTTCAATACATGGTAGCCATTGTAATATTTCTTTTATGTAAATGCTCCACAGAGACGTTGACTATTTCTACTTTGTTTGATACTGTTTATCAAGTGCCTGACACTGAAATATTTGCTTAATGGATCAAAATACAATTTAAAAGGGGAAAAAAAATCTCTTAAAGTATCATTCCCTCCCCCCCACCAAAAAAAAGTAATGAATATATGCTGGAAGAGTTATGACACATTGGTTCAAAAAATGGAAGACAGGAATTTACAGTGATTCTCATTCATTTTTTTTAAGATTTTATTTATTTATTTTTTAGAGAGAGGGGAAGGGAGGGAGACAGAGAGGGAGAGAAACAGCAATGTATGGTTGCCTCTCACATGGCCCTCACTGGGGACCTGGCCCGCAACCCAGGCATGTGCCCTGACTGGGAATCGAACCGGGACCGTTGGGTTTCCAGCCCGCACTCAATCCACTGAGCCACACCAGCCAGGGCCGATTCTCATTCATGATAGGATGCAAAAAAGAACAAAAGAAATATAGTATGGTCACAGAAATGATGCCCAACCCTCTCTCTGTGGACACTAAAAGTATGTTTATCCCACCCAATCTGTGCTGTTTCTCTCTGGGAAACATCATTTAGATGAGATGTTGAAAAACTGGAGTCTGTCTAGAAAGTACTTGATGACTTTAGCGTGGATTAGCTGTCTTTAACTATTCAAAGAGCTACTCAGTGGGAAAGGAATGAAGCATATTATTACTAAGGTATGTAGAAAGGAAAGAGAGACAGGTATCCAATGGAAAAAAAAAAGAACTACATGGTAACAGTTAAATATCGCTTAAGACAGAAAAGCTTCATTTGCAAGCAGTGAGCTCTCTTTCACTGGGCTTTGGGATAGAGGCTTAACATTTAAGGAAAGCTATGGAGAGGTTTGGGGCATATATTAGGTATTGGGGATTATTAGGGCTTTTTACATTATTCGCATTTGAGGCTTAGGGTTTCCTAGGAGTATTTCAGGGGTCACCTCCCCCAGCGATGGAGGGAGCCTGAATGCCTCCCCCCATCATCAGAGTTCACTCTTCATGTCGGGCTTCTGTGTCACGGTCCATTTGAAGAAGCAATTTCCTTTCAACCCTGAGGTCCTTGGTTCCTTTGTCCTTCTCATAGGTCCTTGGAACAAGGTTATTGGTGTTTTTTATGCAGGTCGAATGGGTGGGGATGAAGGGATCTTGCTGTACAGAACATAGTTCTCTGTCACGAATCTACAAAGACCTTCAACTCCAGAAGTACTGGGTCAGCCAAAAAGTGTGTTTCCATACGATGGCTCTCGTAGCGCTTACTTATCTCTAACTTCACTTGAAACAATTTTGTTCGACTGTATTGTGGCAGCTGTCATGTCAGCGTGCATTTAAAAAAACTTACCGAAATTGGCGAAGTTTTGTGCAGCCATTTTAATATTGAAAATGGAGGAAAATAAATGATATTTTCAACATATTATGCTTTATTATTTCAAGAAAGGTAAAAATGCAACTGAAACGCAAAAAAGGATTTGTACACTGTATGGAGAAGGTGCTATGACTGATCGAACATGTCAAAAGTGGTTTGCAAAATTTCTTGATACTGTTGACATTTTGCCACATAATTCTTTGCTGTGGGACTGTCTCATGCATTGGAAGATGTTTAGCAGCAGCATCCCCGGCCTCTACCCACTAGAAGCCGATAGCGGGAGGTAGGCAACATGCTCAAAATATCCAAATCAATCCACTTATTGGTGAAAATGAAGAATGGGTCTTTTCTTTTATGGAAAAAAAAACAAAACTAAACAGACTTTTTGGCAAATCCGGTATTTTCTTAGTATATTTCTTCACATATTAAAATGATGTTAAGCTTCATCCATTTCTAGCTTGTTGGCACGGCCATGTTCGCAAGGACAAAATGGAAAAGGGATGATAAATGGGTAGGCATGCTGACATGCCTTGGTCTACAGCAGACAGTAGGAAGCGGATGGGGCCATCTGAGGGGTGCGTCGACAAGAGTTGCCGCAGCTAACTGGTGCTGCACGTGTTAACCTGAGAGGGACTTAATGTAGGGGAACAGCTACTCTCTTTCCGTATTTCTTATCACAAAGAAGAGATGTTTTATTGCAACCGTGGTAACTTCTCCTTGGCAATAAATGCAGCTTACCGCTGCTTCCTCGTTTGCACACGTGCTCTTCCTGGTAATAACGCCTCGTCTTTGAGGAGTCCACTTAATTGGGTAATCTGGACTAGTCCATCAAGACATCATAAAATTGTTTTTCTTAAATTCTGTCCCAGTGCGTTGGGTTTAATGATCTGTAGTGAATATTGCTCTATTGATTTGCTTTCGCTTCTGATGTTTTGTTTTCTCATTTTCTCCAGCTCTCTGTGAGTGGTGTCCAGCACTGTCTTCCTTACTGTTCTGAACTACTTAAATCCTTGATCTTAACAATTGTAGTAAATTCTGCTTATATACACCCATGATAATCTTTTATATCTAACTTATATTAAATATGTATCTTAATTTTTTTAGAGTCTTGCACTTACACGGCTGTTGGAGAGAGATGGGGAATGCCTCTCGGCACTCCATTGGAAGTGTGGGACTTGCGTGGTAACCTTTGCTGAATGTCTGCAAAATACAGAAGTGGATGGTTTTGTCTCTTATGCATCTGCTATATCTTTTATAATGGTCAGTTTGCGTCACATATCCGTTCACTTGTGCCCGTTGGAGTAGTAGGAGACATGATTTCATCTTTTGCCCCTAGAAATGACCTTTTTAGTCATAAAGAGTGTGTCACACTTCAAGTTAAATTTGAATTTGGAGGCCCTACTACTGTAGTAATGTGAGCTTCAACAGAAGGCAAAAAAGAAACAGCATTCATTCCTTACTCTACGTGAGAGATACAATTTACAACCTGCCAAGTAAAGTAGGTGAATTCACTTATAAAACTTCACTTTTAAACTCCAACTTCTAAATTTGGGGTAACGGGAGGCAAATAGATTTCCAATATATGGAGCAGGAAGCAGTGGGAAAATGTATTATGGGCTGTGAAAGACATTCCAGCCTCCCATGAGACCGAGACTTTTCAAATCAACATGTGATAAAATGGATCTGCACTTTATCTCGGATGCTGGAAACATGTGGCAGCTTGCGTTTGCTCTGGAGTAAGCTAAGGAAGCAGAACAAATGGTGTCATTCAGAAATAGTTGGAGAGGTACCCCTTCTTCATTGAGGGAAAAGACTATTATTGAGAATCCAGACTGAGAAAACACCCCATCAATGGTACAGCGGCTTGGGGAAATGCTTTATCATAACACTTCTTGAAGTTTCTACTTAAGGCTATTCTACATGAATATTTGAAAAGAGGAGGTGTCAAATATAAAAAGTGCAAGGGGCCCCCAGGGTTTAGTATCTTTATTTGCGTTAAGGTTTCTCATAAATAATTCTATTTGGGGATATAGGCTTAAAAAGCAACAGCTTAGACTTCTGGTATATATGTAATAAATGTGACTCCTTTTTAATATCAAAGTTCCCCTTAGGATAGGAAGGGCATTTATTTTAAAGAAATACAAAAATAACATGCGTGAAATATTTCAGGTGCCTCAGTTCATGGCAAATTAGTTATCAAGTCTCTCTTTACTTTTCCTTGGCTTGTATGACAGACGCCTTAGGAGGAAGTTAAACTCACCAAAGTGTGTTGTGCTGAAAACCTGGGGTGCGAGAGGTTTCAGAAAGGAGCAAACTATGGGGAGAATTGTTCTACTGTCAAGTAATTCATCTTAACAGAAGACAAGCTGATTTTCAATCAGTTTAAGGTAATGGAAGATGTCAGAATTCCTGGGTTTTTGTGTTCTATTGCCCGCTTAACCTGCTGGAGAACACCCTAGGAATAACGAGTGAATCGTAGGCAGAGTGACATTCACCTGTACTTGTTTTCGTCAATATTGATATTCTTCTCTGAAAATTATAGGTCTAGAAAAGCGTGTTCTTAGAAGCAGTCTGTTAGGGTCAGAAAAAATAAATACCGGTGTCAAGTACAAAGTCTGATTGCCTCGCCAAGATTTCAGGAGCTCCTGAGCTGTAGAAATATGGCCTGAAGGAAAGTTACTGGTTGTAGAAGGGCTTGCCCACCCCTTGTATATGGTCAGAAGAAAGGTGGGGTATATTTGGAAGCTGCAGATGTTGAAATCCTCACAGTGGTCTTATCCCATGGCCTGCCAGCTGACTATTGCTAAGAATATAGGAAATCATTTGCACAAAAGGACTGAGCCTCTCTGGACCAATGACTTTCTCAGTTTATGATGTGTGTGATGATTTTGTTAAGCAGAAAATAGGGGCGGGAGCTTGCTAATCCCAGAAGGTAACTTTCAGGAGTTCAGTCAGCCAAGTAGCATTTGCAAATTGGATAGCATTCAGCGGCCAACAGCAAACCCGATTGTCTGTCCACTCTCCTTGGATTCCCAGGACCTAGTTTATAGGGCATGGTTCATAAAAGACTCGGTAAACGATTACTGAATGGCGGATAAAGGAAAGAGTGCACCGATGACTAGGTCTCTGGGATTTCAAGATACTTTTATGTCCTTGCATCCTGCATAGCTGTCTCCTGTCCTTCTGAATGCATTTAAAAGGGGACTTTGTTTGTTTTCTGTCATGTCTGATCTGAGGAAAATAGAACAGATAATTCTAAATGAATAGGAAATATAGTGAATGATAATTCAGAAGACTTAAGGCCAAATCATTGAAACATTCTTAAGTTCTCACCTACAAAAGAGGCTGATAATACTTGCTTTTTCTTCTTATGGTGAGTCCCGTAGCACGCTATCCAAAAATGCGTCACCACATAATATGTGGCCATACTGAGTACGGTCTCCGGTATCTTCCTGTCTTTGCACAGTGCAAACGTGGGGATTTCCCTGAACATACAGGGCAGTGCAATAGATAAATGCACGATTCTTCTTCGAATTTCATGTTCGGTACATACTAGCCCCATAAAGATAACTTCATCACTCATCTGTACCATGGTGTTAATAGAATACTTACTTCTATGAGAATTAAATCGCTAATGCAAACCAAGTGCCTAGAGTCACGTCTGGCTTGTCATAAGCGCTCAACAAATCCCAGCTGTTGTCGTTGCTGTTATTATTATTGCATATTGATTTGGGTCTCTTACATAAACCCATGGGTGATCACAAGTGTCTGCAAAATGAAATCTAACTCTACTGCCTTCTGAAAATCTAGCCCGTGGTTCTAGTCCTAGCTTCAGCCTTCACCCCTCCTGCTTGTTCTTCTTACACTCCGGCAATACCAGCCCATCCGTGGTTCCTCCCATGGACCACCCACTCTCTTTTATATCCCTTCCCCTTTGCATAGGCGGTGTACCCTGTCTAGAATGTCTTCCTTTTGCCCTGAGGAACTCCTGGGATTCCTAAAGACCACCAAATGTATGGTCAGTCTTCACCTTAGGGAGATGCAGGAAGGCTGGCTCTCTAAGCACTGGGAGTGATTTCTGCGTGATGCTCCATGGCCAGCCAACGTCACAGCTCCGCCATCCGTCACATCTCCCATAGGAAACGCTCTCAGAGCTGTTGGATAAGGTGACCTCCTTGTTGCATGCAGCGCTAAGCCTTCCTTTCAGAGGAAAATTCGACAAAGATGGGTTTTTTGCTCTCAAATTGGCTGTTATGCTGACCTTTTGTGGGGATGCTGTTCAGAAATCAATGAAAACTAATACAAATTCACCTAACTCTGATAAATTTAGCCTGTAGGCGTTGGTGGTTTTAGAGAATGCTTCTTCTTGTCTCATAACTATGTCAGACAGCTAAAACAAATATAAAATAAAACAAAATTTTTTTACAGGAAAGAAAATGCTGCTTCTTTGGGAGACAGTAACGCACTGGTGGCTGAAAAGGGGGATAGAACTCTGTTCAAACCTCAGAGACAAAGAAGAAACCTTTACTAATTTTTACATGCATTATTAAGGAAAGAACAAAGGTCCTTGGGTAGTTCAATGTTTCCCAGTAATTCTAACATTGAAGCAAGCTTGGGCGCGGCCAGATTTTCAGTGGGAATCACAAACACCTCTCTCTGAGATTTTATTTATTTATTGATAAAGAGAAGGGAAGAGAGAGAGAAAGAGAGGAAGAGAAACATCAATGTATGGTTGCCTCTCATATTGTCCCCTACTGGGGACCTGGTCTGCAACCCAGGCACGTGTGCTGACTAAGAATCGAACTGGCAACCCTTTCCTTCACAGGCCTGTGCTCAATCCACTGAGCTACACCAGCCAGGGCCCACTTAACAATGTCATTGAAGGAATGATGGTGCATCGATGTGGCAGTGATTTCCACACGTGTGAAAACACGCAGTCCTGAGAATTTACACGTTTTGAGCACAGCTCCGTGTGATTCCTGTGTGAGCAAGTGTGGATCATGTCTGTGGGATGGGAATTCTCTAATAGGAATTTGGCAAAGGTGTATCTTAAAAAAATTCTGGCTTGCTGATCCTTGAATATTGCTTTCACCTGGTCGTGTCTGCCACCGGATCTGAATCAACATCCCAATGCTTTGTTATGAGTAATCCTACCTGTTCTGCTTAATCCCATGAA
>PVJI01024309.1:0-22126 GCA_004026765.1 Micronycteris hirsuta
GCGTATGTCTTAGAGATTTCTATGTGGTACGAAAGGTGTTAACTCCATTTATAAAAATGAAAAGACAAGCTACAGTCTTGGAGAAAATATTCTTAATATATATGTCTAACCTTTAGAACTCTCCAGAATATGCTAAAAACTCCCACAACTCAATAAAAAGAAGTTTTGCAATTAGAAAAAGCTGGTAGTTGTACAATATTGTGAATACACAATGTACTGCTGAATTGCGCAGGGTGGGGCAAAAGTAGTTTTACAGTTGTGAATATGTGAAACACAGTTTATTCTTACATCCTTCTTATATTATTTTTCATATGGAGAAATAATTTTCATATTATTTTTCAACTGTAAACCTACTTTTGCTCCACCCTGTGTGTTTTTAAATGGTGATTAAGTTTATGTTTTGTGACTGTTACCTCAATTTAAAAAAAGAAAGAGAGAGATAAATGAAATGTTCTAGAATTAGATAATGGTGATGGTTGCATAACATAGTGAATATGCCAATGACTGCTGAATATATACCCTTTAAAATGATGGATTTTATGTTATGTGAATTATATCTTAAAAATGAAAAAAACAAAAAATGAATAAAAGACTTGAATAGACACGTCACAGAAAAATATGTGCAAATGGCCACTAAGCACTTGAAAACATACTCAGTATCATTAATCATCAGGGAAATGCAAATTTAAACTTACATTGAGAAATTACTGCATATCCACTAGATTGGCTAAAATGAAAAAGACGGACAATCCCATATGCTGGCAAAGGTGTAGAGCACCTACATCTCTCATACATTGCTGGTGGGAGTATGAAATTATACAGCCCTTTTAGAAAACTGTTTGGCACTTTCTTTAAAAGTTAATCACACATCTATCATATGATGCAGTGATTCCAATCCTAGGTATTTATACAAGAAAAATTAAAATATGCCCACTGAAAGCCTTGTACAAGAATGTTCATTGCAACTTAATAGCAAAAACTGGAAGCAGCCCAGGTGCCCATCAACAGGAGAATAGAGAAACTGGTATATTCATACAATGGAATGCTGTTCATCCATATGAAGGGATGAACTATTCAAACACACAACAGCAAAGATGAAACTCGAAAACCTTCTGCTGAGTGAAAGCAGCCCTGCACTGAAAAGTACCTACTGAAGGTTTCCAGAGATGAGTCAAGTTAACCTATAGTGATGGAAATCAGAATAATGGTTGCTTTTGGTGAAAGGGAAAAGGACTAGAAAAGGAACCCGGGAACTTTTTAGGTTGATGGAGATGTTCTGTCTTGATGGGGAAGGATTATTCAGGTTTATGCGTTAGTCAGTACTAATCAAACTGTACATTTAAGATCTGTACAGTTAAGATTATTCCACTGTATGAAATCTAAACTTTAATCAAATACAGGGTACCTGTTTTTTGCTGTGCTAATAGAATCTCTTGTGGTTCGAAGTGCACAAAAATAACGGAGTTACTTCATTTTTGTCATTCACATTTAGCACACTATTATGGAAAGAAGAAAAGTAAAAGAATTGGGAGGCCGCCTGGTGGGCATAGTAATTTAGCGTGTGCCCTGAAAAAAGCCAGTAAGAGGAGAAAGAGGCGGAAAAATGTTTTTGTTCATAAGAAGAAACGCCCCTCTGCATCTGTTGATAACACCCCGGCGGGCTCTCCCCAGGTATGAGATCTGATGTGCCTGTAAAGTCTAGAAGCCAGAGATCACTGCTTTACAATACAGACACAGGAAGAACGTGTGCAGATCTTTCTAAGCCAGATCTCTGGCCAATAGAAGATGGTTTCATGGCCCCAGAACTGGTTTGTCCTGAATTTCAACCAGCCTTCTCTCCTTTTCCTCTAGGGAAGTGGGGGTGAAGATGAGGATGACCCAGATGAAGGAGATGACGATTCCCTAAGTGAGGGCAGTACTTCTGAGCAGCAGGACGAGCTACAGGAAGAGTCAGAAATGTCAGAAAAAAAGTCATGTTCTTCTTCTCCTACCCAAAGTGAGATATCCACATCACTGCCTCCAGACAGACAAAGGAGAAAAAGAGAGCTTCGCACTTTTTCGTTTTCTGATGATGAGAATAAGCCTCCTTCACCAAAGGTACCCATTTTTAAAATACTCTGCCTTTTTTTTTTTTTCCTTTATAGAATTTCCCTCTAGAATATAATTGTAAACGATGTTGGCATTCTACTTATTTCAATACAGGCTTCAGTTGAAGTTCCTGAGTTTCTTTTTAAATGATTCCAAATTCAGTGATTTACTTGTGTTTCAGGGATTATTTGGAAATAACTTTATCAGGAGGGAAGGTCTCAGAGTGGCAGCTTGTCTTAAGTAAAAGAATGTTTCATTGCTAGTTTATTTTGTAGCCTGTCATTTAGTTCAGGGAAAACTCCCTTTTTAATATTTTTCATGATATGTATGGTTTTATGGAAATGTAATGGTTTTATAGGAATAAATTATCCTTTTGATTCCAGTTAGGCCATCTTGTTTAGTATATTTAACATATACATATCTGCATGTTATAACATTACACATTAATGAATGGGAGTTAGTGTTTTAAAACTGGGTTGCTTTTTAAATATAGTCTATGAACAGAACCAATAAATGATTTCTCCTGATAATTTAGCTAATCTTTCTCCCATTGGAAATATCATCCCATTTACTTTAAGCACCTGCCAGAGAGAGTTGAAATAGACCCAGGCACAAATGGGAGATTTAAGAACTATTTTTTTCTGTTAAATTGTCCAAATGATTTCTGCTGAAATTTTGAGGTAAAATTTTCCCCATTGATAATTTCTTATTATAGAAGATAAACATTTCCTGAGTACCTAGTGTATATGGGCTTTTGCCATCTTTGCTGGGAGAAATCACATCCTAAAAGCACTTTAAATCCTTCCTTAAGGGGATATGAATTTAAATAGAGAGACTTTTTAAGAATATAATAGCTCTGACATCATTTGGTTTGGTTTTGTTGTGGGGAATGAAGGAAATGAGGATCGAAGTTGCTGAAAGGCTTCACCTGGACAGTAACCCCCTGCAGTGGAGTGTAGCAGACGTGGTGCGGTTCATCAGGTCCACCGACTGTGCTCCCTTAGCGCGAATATTCCTAGACCAGGTAACCACCTAGACCTTTGGTTCTTAGTAACGTCTTTCTTTAGCGAAGGACTGTGGGTATAATAGCAATTTATGTACAAGTCTCAGGAAAAATATTAATATGCAAAAAATTATTTTAGTTCCATTTTTAGGAGTACTAATATGTGAAGCAGTTATCTGACTTCTGCCATAGTTGAAGCAGATTATCACTGCATTCCCATTTTTCCTAAGAGTTTCTTTCTTCAAATATTTAAATGGTTTAAAATTAAGTATTCCATGATTAATTATCCCCCTTTTCAAAAATAACAATTTGCCCATTTCAAAAAAATAAAATGTATTATTTTATGTATTAGGCTCTAAAGTCACAATCAATTTTAAGGCAGTTTTTCTGAAACACAAATATCTGTGGCCTTAAATATTGAAATAGAATTTATTTTGATAATTGGGGAGATTAAAAAATGAACATCTTCAAAGAACTTAATCGGGCTTTTTTATGAATGTTGCAGATCAGGACATTGAAGTTTATAGTTAATACTTTCTTTCAGATTTAGAAAGAACCCTCTAAAAACATGGGGAGGTTTTTTTGCACATTTAATTGCCAGTTACAAGGCTAGTCAGTTTACTCAATTTCCACTGAGCAGAAACTGTAGAATGGATTCTTATCCTTGGTAAAACTTGGTTATTAATTCTGAAGATTCATTAGTATGGAGGACTATGAGAGGTATCCAAAAGGAAATGTGTGATACTTATTAAAAAGCGAAAAGTAATGAGAGGAAAGCACAGGGACACTGATTTTGACAAAGCCAGAGTGAATCATGATTGAGCTGTCACTCACATGCACATCATAAATAATTTGTACTTTTTTTGTGCTTTAACAGGAAATTGATGGGCAGGCCCTGCTGCTCCTTACCCTTCCTACCGTTCAAGAGTGCATGGACTTAAAATTAGGCCCTGCCATCAAACTTTGTCATCACATAGAGCGGATCAAGTTTGCTTTTTATGAGCAGTTTGCCAACTAAGAAGGACAACCAAAGTGAGCTGTGTCTTCGAAGCACAAATGCAGCAAATCCTTCGCCTGCTCTGTCAGTGGAGCTGCAAGAGTCCTGGGGCTCTGGGCCCTGCAGGTGTGGACTTGCTCTCTTTGCACTTTCAGGGAAGGAGGACCCGCGGTGAGGAAGCAGAAACTGCACAGAGGTGGCTCTTCTGCCAGTGGAAATGTGGGCGTCTCTCATTCAGCCGATTGCAGTTTTTAAAAAACAAAGGTTGTGAAGAAAAGACTCATAAGAAGAATAAGCATTTCCAGTGGCGTGACCTAAACAAAGAACAATCTGGGCTGCTGGAAAGCACCCTTTTGGTGGTTTTCTTTTTGTCCCGTCCCTTCCCATTGTAGATTGAACTTTGTTCTCTGCTTTCTCTTTCTTGGAAAGAGAAGGCGTAGCTTTAAGTCAGCACTGATTTGGGACCGTGCCTAAGGCAAATCAGCGCTTCATTGTCATTGTGTTTCTGAGCTTTTTAAAATTAAACATTTCCTTTTGGGGATGATTATGTGGCTCTAGGATTTTGAATTTGCAGTCACACTTTGATCCAGTTTAAAATTTGTTCTTAGGAGTTCCTTTGTTTACTACCTCTGTTGATAATTGCATTTGCAGTCAAGAGTGAGGTTTTTTGTATGATGTCATTTTTAAGCTACATGAACACTAAAACTAAGGCAGATGTTGGAGGGGGAAAAACACTGTTTTCTCAAAAACATTGTGTGAGCACTTATACTAGTTCTTTAACTGACCTGATCTAAGAACTCCGCTTTCATTGTTTTCCATCTTGACCCAGCTTGGGCTACCTATCGTAAGAAGTATCACAAAGATGGTTGGTATTTCGGTTTAATTGCTCTCTCTCCCATTAATTTTCAGAGAGACTTCAGTGGCTTTTATTTGGTGTTTGCTTTTCTTTAAAGTTGTTGGTCTGTTTCATCTCTAAAGTCCTTACTTTGTCTGAAAGTCAGTAGGTATTCCTTGGACTCATGATTAAGTCCACTTCCCCTTCTTTCTCCATGTCTCAAGGCAGATAGTGTAGAAGCAGAACAGAAGGAAGAGGTTTTGGAGGGTTATGCAGAGCATAGAGTTTCTGTGACTGTTTCCTCAGGTGGCTAGGTAAAGATTGAGAGGTGGTTAAGGATTCTGGAAACCTCTTTGCCTAATCAGGTTTATAATTTTCTTCAGTTAAATCTTTAAATTGAATGTAGTCTGTAGTCTGAGGATTCCCATTTGATAACTGAGTTTTCTTTTAGGTGTTTCTTTTGATCCAGCTCAAGCTGACATGAAACTACATAGGTGATTTCCACTTATGACTGCACTGCTAGCTATTACAGAATAATAGCATTTGCTGTACTGTTCCAGCCATGAGGGAAGGAAGAAAGAGATATACCCAGATTGCTTCCATTGAATGGTTTGCTCTGCTGAGTATATATTTTTAAATTATCCTAGTCATCTGCAAATTTATAATATAATTATTCCCCTTTAGGATTTGAAAATGTTTTAAAACTATATGCTGGGTAATTCTAAACAGCTATACAAATATTGGGTTGGCCAAAAAATTCATTTAGTTTTTTTCCGTAAAATCAAGGACACATTTTTCATTTTCACCAATAACTTTACTGCACTGGACATTTTGAATATGTCGGCTATCTCCTGCATGGTAGAACGTTGGTTATTCTCAATTAATATCTCAATTTGATTGCTATTAACTTCAACTGGTCTACCCAACCATGGAGCATTATCCAGTGAGAAATCTCCAGCACGAAACTTCGCAAACCACTTTTGACACGTTCAGTCAGTCACAGCACTTTCTCCATACACTGCACAAATCTTTTGTGGGGTGGGGGGGAAGTTTCCGTTGCATTTTTACCTTTCTCGAAATCATAAAGTATAATATGCCAAAAATGTTGCTTATTTTCTTCCATCTTCAATATTAAAATGGTTATATAAAAATTCACCAATTTTGATGTTTTTTAAAAATGCACGCTGATATGACACCTGTCACAATACAATCTAACAAAATTGTTTCAAATGATGTTAAAAACAACTAAAACCATCATACAGAAAAACAAACTTTTTAGCTAACCCAATACTGGCTAACATTATTACAGATGTGAACTGATTGTGATTTGTTTTTCCTTTTCGTCCCCTTATTCCCCACCTGTTTTTATGGATATTCTCAAACATTCTATAGTCTGAATCCGCTCTTCATGGGCTAATTTATGAACCACCTTAATTCAAACCCCCCAACCAAATCATGTATTAAAACAATCTGCTCTTTGTTTAGGCTACTACTAGATATACCTAGAAAGAAGCTTTATTTAAGTAAAAATTGATATGCTTGAACTTACTCAGAGATCCAGTTTTTAAAAATTACTTCTGTGCCCTTGGGAACAATTAGCATTATAAGCAGATAGACTTTGGAGGGGGAGATTAGCTTGAATAATAAAGTTCCCTGAGAGCTCAGCAGTCAAGGCGCCAAGGCATTTGTCCCTTGAAGATCAATGGGACAAAAAAAATGTCTGAAATTAATTAACATTGTTGTCTTACTTATGCAAATTAGATTTATTTTTTATAAGAGGGAATTTCCCCATGTAACAATGAATACAGACAGGGTGGGGCAAAATTGGGTTTACTGTTCATATAGAAAATAATACAATAATTAATAAATAATAGTACAGGAATAAACTTTGTGTACTCAAGACTGTAAATCTACTTTTGCCCCACCCTGGATGTTCTGCTGCTTCTCTTCTGACTTCCCCAGAAACCATAGAATTTAGAACACCTCCCTTTACAAGCAAAGGGTGAAAAGCTCCTGAAGGGTGAAGCAAATGGCCCTGAATAGTCTGATCTGGACTGAGTCAGGGCCCAACCAGCTTGTCTGTGTATACCATTATTACTCAAACTCAGCTTTCTCCTGGAGAGAGGCTGACTCTAAATTGGAAAAGCAAGGGTTTTCCTTGATATTTCTTGCATTCTTATACTGAGATATAATTTATCAGGCAACTACATTAAAGAAGGATTATATGCCCCCCAGCCTCCACGCCCAGATACTACATAAGAGAGGATATTTGTTTGGGAAGTTGGCCCAGGGCTTCCCCCCTGCCCCAGCACATAAAGTTAAGATTCCAATTGCCTCATAAAGCTGCTGGGGCTGGGCTGGACAGCACTGCCAGTCTGATTCCTATGATTCTGAACCATTTTAAGCCTGATATTCACCATGTTGGGGTGAAGTGTTTGTATGTTGCATATAGGTGCTGAACTTTGTTTTTTAAAGGTACCAACTTCTTAAATTTAAGAGAAGTGCATTGTGAGGTACTACATTTGTCTGAATTACACCTTTACCTGGTCCTATGGCCTGCCTGAGGTCAGCAAGATTTTATGATCCATTTTTGATCCTGAATTGACAAGGTAGAGACAGGTGAATGAATTGTGTCATTCTCCTGGGCCTTGAAGTCGGCTGACCAACGTTAGCTTGTTACTGCTGTATGAATGTGTTAGGGAAACCTTTCGCAGCGCATGAAGATTTGCTGTGACATTTTGACTATATTTTATTGGCTTGTGGGGACTATGCTATTTTCCTTTGTAAATTACCTTTATCCTTCTCAGTTGAAAGAGAGTTGAAGTGGCTAATGCAGGGAATGCATTAATGCATTAGGTTTTTATCCTGTCTGGCTTTCTTTAGCAATGTAGGTGGCTCCCAGCATCTACTTTATAAAATATATGAGGTTAGGGAAGGATAGTTAACCAACCTCTGGAAAAGATGGGCTTTGTAAATATTTATTGAATTATGATAGAGGCAAACATAGAAAACCATTCAGAATTTGGTCTTTATATGCCTCTTCTCCGGAAAGTAAAATTATTCTGTGAGGGACAGGGTTTTGCAAAGACCAAAGCTTCCCAAGGACTTGAATACATTTTACTTACTCTTTTGTACCAATTCAGTCACTAGTGTGGTACCTAAATAACAGATGAAAAGCTTTAGAAGGTCTTAGGTTGTGGAGGACTCAGAACTGTTTCCCTGTCTCAAGCCAAAAAGTATTTCTAGGGACTATAGAGAACATCAGGGAATTGTTAACAGTAGATAAGATTTATCTAGATGGGAACATTAGGAAAACTGTCACAGGCATTTGTATTTACTTGGCATGTATCACCAAAGACTTTTATATTGAAGACACCATTTGCTGGTTTGATTGATGCCCATAGAAGCTCTGAGAGTTGTTAGGAGTTAGTCTCAACCATGGGAATACGCACTGGGTTTGAACTCTGGTCCTGTATATTGGGGATGATGTGTGTGTCTGTATGGATAAATTTAAAAGTGTTCTGTGTGAATAGTTGGCCTTATGATGATGAAGGAAAAGATGTCACTAATAAGTGAAGTATAAATCTTGCTGGGGACTGGGTACCCCCTTTTAAAATTTGAATGTTTTTGGACCTGGGTCATGGTCATTGTGCTAGCTCAGAAAGTAGGATGGAGCCTCCTGCAAAACCAAAAAGAAATCAATTATATTCACGCAGTTGTAATTCTTCTTGACTTTATTCTCTGCAATGTTTTACTAGTGAATTTTGATGATTCCTGCCCACTGTGTGAGAGTGTGCATACTTTGGAAATTTGAATTTATCCAAATAGTAAGCCACCTTGTAATTTTTGCAGAAGAGTTCTAAACCCAAAGCCCAGTCCGAATGGGTCTGGTTTCAAATCTGCTCACTTGGGGTTTCCTCTGTGCTTGTTCCAGACCACATAGGTAGACTTGTTTCTGAGGGCTGCCTTAGGGGTTAAGGTGTAGGAGGTGGTGGGTGGTAAATGCACTGGAGATTGATTTTCTTGGTTCCAGTGTTTCAGAAGTCTTACATTTTCACAAGAACCAGCAAAACTAGGAGTGAGGGTTGGGGGGAGGGAGCAGTAGCCCTAAAACCCCCTCCCCTTATGTCTTTTATGACTTAACACAACTTTTGGGTTTATTCTGGTGCTAAAGCGTATCACAAAGGACTGTTGTAAAAGGGAAACAAGCCACAGCCTTGCAGGACAAGTCTTTAACACCAGCAGTAAAGTGTGACCCTGAGCTATGGCAGGCAAAGGATGATACTTCCTAGCAAAATGAAGCCACCACTGCTGATAGGGTTCCTGTTCTCAGGACAGCGGAAGCTCAGTCCTAAGGACTTCTAGATGGTTTATTCACTCTAACTGCATGCCTAGCTTGACACAATGGCAAATAGTGTTGAAAGGATGAGGGTAGGTTTTGGGGGCAAATCAGGTCACAAAGCAGGTGATTGAAGGCAGTTACAAAGTTTAGACAAAGTTAAAACTGGACAGTTCTTCAGCAACTTTTGCAAGAAGTCTCTAGGGAAGTATAGTTTGAGTGTTTCTCCTGAGATTTTAAAGCATTCATTTCTTTTCCTCTCTCTTTGGGTTGAGTACTCTCTAAAGACAATCAGAGGCCTGCCAGGGCAGGACTTCTGGCAGGTTCCAGCACTGTCCTTAGGCCTCTTTCTAATACTAACTCCTTAGAACTGATGCACTTTGTTTAATGTATGTTGTCCTTTTATTATTTTTTTTTAAGCTGCTCGTTTGGAAGAAAATGAAATGCATATTGCATTGTATACTTGCTTGCTGTTTTTCTCTTAATTTTACAAGTCATGCATTGAGGATAAAGTATGCTTAAGGAGAAATATGCACAAGAATACCTATTGAAAAAACTTCCACCAAGTTTGATGATACTTCAAGGGATTAAAAAATAACTATTTTGGATGAATATTTTGTTTGTTTTTTGTAAATAAGAGTGTATATAAACTTGTGGTATATTATGGTAGTTTAAAGTGGTTGTGAGAATATTAAAACAGGTCTTAAGCTCTGTTTAACTTCATTTAACAGCAAGAGGGCTTCTTGGCGAGTAAATCCTTCAAAAAACTTCCCCGTGGGGCCTCATAGAGTCATCTCTGACTGGAGGAGAAAGTTCCTTCCTACTTTAATGAAATGAACCTTTTCAGAATCCCTGCCTCCCCCGTGCCCCCCCCCCACGCTGTCTGGTTCTTTCCTCTCCAGATTTAGGTACTTTTTAAATTGCCGTTTAGAAAAGGTAGGAAGAGCAGAACTCTCCCCACAGCAGTTTGCTCCTGGCATTAGGGACTCTGCTTCTGATCTCTGAAGACTGCTTCTCGTTCCACAACATTTGCCTTGGCACAGCGGCAACAGGCCTTAAGGATTCCTCCGCGTCGGGATGTGCAGAGCAGCGCTTTGCCAGAAACTCCCTTTCTCAGCTGTGCAGTTTTCCTTGCGCTGTCTGTGTCTTCAAGCAATCGAGTCTCCTTATGCCAAAAGTCTCCTCTTCTGCGTTAAGTACACATCCTCTTGTTTGGTTCTCTCAGAACATGAACTGTAACCGTTGAGCGTCCCTGTAAGAGACTTTCTTAGACTTAAAGACAGTAATGCGAATTTCCCTTACCTATTTATTTTCTTCACCTGATTTTCTGTATTTTCCCATGGTTAATACTTGTGGAGAGTTTTACATTTTATAAATTAAAACTCAGTTTAATTTAAAAAGCATTTTGTTGCATGTTCTCTGTGCTGGGACTATGTTAGATTCCAGGGTGAATCAAAACCAGTTCCTGCCTTCGGATGGGGGGGGCGGGTTATACTCAGTGTGACTACTGTCTAATTTAGCAGTCTGAAAAGTTCCAGTGGAGCAGCACATACAAGGTAATGTGGAAATACAATGAAGAGAGGGAGGTCAGGCAGGCCTCAAAGCATAAGGAGCAGTTCTTGGAACCAGGAAAAGGGACCAGTATTCAAGGCAGTTAGAATGCCACCTAAAGGCACAGAGATGTGAAAATATGTTTTTAAGAGTGGGCTGGGGAATTGGCTCTAGGGAGCCAGTTGCATTTTTGTTCTCTGGATAATGAGATTAATATTCCAGTTAACCAAGAAAGGTTTTGTATAGCATTTAGCTCTTACGTAATTGGAATTTTTTTGGTTGCTATCTTTTAGGGAAAATTTCCCTAGATAGGGTATTTATTGTCTCACAAATGTAGCCTGATGTCTACTGGAATAATACTTTGTGTACAGTGGCATTAAGTAGATTCAGCAGGAAGGTCAGCGACTCTAGAGCACCAACAAGAGGTGCCTGGAGAGCAGCCAGAGGGTTCTGGGAGGGCAGATGAGGAAATGTGGACTAGAGGTTCTGGTAGAGGTAGAAAGCCTGTTCCAAGGAGTCAGGGCTAGGTGGGAGGACAAGTGCATGTGTGGAGGGGGTTGTTGGAGACTGGCAAAAAACAAGTTGACTTTTTATGAATCACATTCAAAATAAAGATATATTAACACATTTTCAGTATAAACGTCGTATATTTCGATTGTATTGAAATGGCCATTTAAATTACATTCAGCAAAGAAAATAAAAGTTGGCGAGGGCCTGACTGACCGGGGGCCCTAAGATAAGCCTTTGGCCGGGTTATCTGTACTAATAACGAAAGTAGAGGGGCGCCGAGCGTCTGGATTGGAAGGCATATGCCTGTGTGATGAGTTTTGCATTGTTTTTCTCAACAACCAGCTTCAGAATAATCCAGGCGGCTTGCTGAAAATGCATTTTATTAGGCCCTGTCTCAGATCTACTGAATTGGAATCTGAGGGTGGAATCCAGGAATATTGTTTTAAAATTTTGCAGGATATAAAGGATTTATTTTGGAGAGAAAACGACTTTAGTAACAGACCACCCCTGCTCTCGCCCCTACTGATCTTGAGCTTTGGGTCCCATTGCCCACTCTCCGCTCTCACGTTCGCTCCTCGGGCTCACCTACTCCGTCCTACCTGTGAACTGACTCACGCCGCGACCTCCCCCGGCTGGAGTCCCGCCCCTCGAGGGGAAAGCAGCCGCGGCCAAGGCCCGCCCCCACGCCGGGCCAAGCCAATCGGGCGCTTCGATCTCAGACGTCGGGTTACGCGCGGCGCCGAGTCGGCCGCGGGGCGGAGGAACCGGCTCCGGGCTGGGACTCCGAGCTCCGGGCTCGGGGCTCGGCGGCACGGCCCCCGCAGGCAGTGAGGCTGTGCGAGCCGAGGTGTCTCCCGCTCCTCCCCCAGCTCCGCCATGCAGGGCCCTGCCGGGAACGCGAGCCACGGACTGCCGGGCGCGCCGCCTTCTACCATCGCGTCCGGGGCGGGCCGCTGCGAGAGCGGCGCGCTCATGCACAGTTTCGGCATCTTCCTGCAGGGGCTGCTCGGCGTCGTGGCCTTCAGCACGTTGATGCGTGAGTCCGGGACCCCCGCCCCTCCTGAGGCCCTGCACCTCGAGTCGCCGGCCAGGCGCCTCCTCAGGCACCCTGCTGCCTGAGGCGTTCGGGCCTGGGGACCCGGGACCCTTGACGGAGGTGCCTTCGTCCGTCGAGCCAGCCTGGGCATTCCCAGACAAGGGGGGAGCATCCTGAACCTACGGCTTTATCGATGCTGCCTGTAGCCACAGGTCACCCCTGCTCCTCCCCTACAACCCGTACGCACCTTTCCGCAGTTACCTGCCTAAAAGTCGCTCTCTTACCACCTTGTCATCGCGAATTAACGCTACTCCACCTAGCCTGAGGCCGTGACCCTGTCTTAGAGGCTTTTCTCAGCCTCCCCTCCTGCTTTGAACTCGCATCCCTAAATCCCCAGTTTGATATTGAGCCTTTTAATGCACCTACACTCAGAAGATTTACTATCTCCCTCTCACATTTACATCCCGCTACCCTACAATGCCTGGATTGTTAGCCGTGCATTGCGTTCTCAGTACTACCTCCTCCCCTACATCTCCTCCCACCCCGGACCTTCTTAATCAGTTTTATTTTCTGTTTTGGTCGGCGCAGGAATCGCTCAGATTCCCTTATTCCGCACATTTCCTCCTTTCTTCCTGAACAGGCCCACCTGTTCCATTCTGTCCTAGACTTTCCTAATTAAGTCTCAAGCGTCTCGGGCTCTTCATTTTTCCGGCTCACTTTTATTATTTATATTTAAAATTTCTTTCCTTTCCATGAGACTTGGGCAACCTAGTGGCTTCATGGAGATGGGGGTGCAGAGGACCTGGGAAGTCTTCGAATCCCTGTACTAAGTCACCAGGGGCCCCATCCCTGACAGTTTCCTGATGGAAAGGAAAGCCCCAGAGGGAAAACTAGAAGTTCCACCCTGCTGTCCTGTGTGCGGTCAGGTGGACAGAGGGGAGGGTTGTGTGTTTCCTTAGTGCACATCCTTACCTTTGTTAAAGTGACAAGGAGCTTCGGTTGGCTGGTAGGCCTAGGAGTGCCTCTGCGATTGCATTTGGGGGGAAGGAAGGGCATAACTATCTGGACAGAGGCATTAATTCCAAAATGACTTGTTCTCAGAACTTCCCCGCTGTGCTCACGTGGACAGAGTGGGTAGTTTCTGCAGAAAGGGCTCACCTGAGCACCTGGGCAGGATCCTGCAGCAGCAGTGTGCCTATGTCTTGCAGGGCCCGGTTGCTGGAGTAGCAGCTTTGCTTGTTTATAATATAGGGCTTATTTGGGTGAATTTCCCCAGACTTTTGGTATCCCGAAGAGGCTGTTCTTGAACACCACTTTTTTCTGGTTGCCTGGCCTTGGTAAGTCTTGCAACAAGTGCTCCAGTGTATGTGTTTGCCACTTTTTCTTTTCTTTTTAGTCTCTACTTGCCTTGCTATTTTCCTTGATGAACAAATAAATACCCACTTGTTCTTGCAGTAGTAATTTGTGACTACGTAGCCAAAATTAGCTGCTGACTTGAGTGCTTGAACTGTGTTTTCCAGACATTGTGTGTGGGTCTTCACTCCCCTCCCACTCTGCTTTCCTCCAGCTGGCCTTCGTTTTGCTCTAAAGGAACTGCAGGCTCAGTTTTTATTTTGTTCTCTAACCTAAGATTTCTTAGCCTAGCTCTGACTATTTTCATAGCTTTGATTGATGCTGATGGCCTTACTTACTCCCTAGGGTTTGATACTTGTGATTCAGAGAGGGAAATGTGATTATGACTGGGCAGAGTTGCTCGCAGCTGAGAAGTGTGCTGGGTTGAATGTGTTCAGAGGGATAGTGCTGGCCCTGCGAGTCTTCGGGGACACACTTGCTGCTTTACTTAATATTCAGGGTGAGCACATATGCAGATCCACTGTGGTTAGTACTTTGTGTATGTAAAGACCGAACTAGAAAGTGGTCTAAGGCTAGACATGGAGGGAGCTTGTGGAAGTGGGTAGTAGGTCCCGGGACAATGATGAGTAGGAGGGTTGGGGAGAAGAGTTGGAAAGGCTAGAGCTGTGTCTGCCCTGGGTACAGAAATGAAGATGAGAGGGAGAGCTTTGCGCGCCGCCCCCCCCCCCCCCCCCCCCCCCGCCCCCCCCGCCCGTCTAGAAGCAGACAGCAGACTGGGACCCAGTCAGGCACGGTCCCTTCTTACCGCTTAAACTTGGTTCTGTTGAAATACAACAGTGGGGCTCTTCCATTTGGCACTGCTGAGAAAAGGAGGAAATCTAAGAGGTTGCTTTATAGCTTTGCTGGGGAAAAGAAAAGGAGGTGGAGGTGGTCTCAAGGAAGTGTGTCTGTGGGCTGTTTGGCCTAGTCTGGGCTTTTAGTCTTCTAGTCGCAACATTGTTTCCTTGGCTGGGCAGGAGCAGAGACTCCCAAGCAAGTGTCTGCTGTGGCCACTCTGTCCTTCGTCAGTTCCATCATTGTCTTCTTCCAGCATATTTTAAATACCAGTCTTCTCTCCTGAGCAGTTTGAATGAATAGTCCCTCTCCTCTGTGAAGTCAGTCTTCCTTCCCGTGCTTTCGTCCCCCAGACAGGGGCCCAGTGCCTCTCTTCTCTGACGCTTCCCCCAGTTCTGAGGGCAGGGGCTGCTTCGGTTCCCTGTCGGCCCAGCTCTGCGCTCTGGGGTGGACCCACTTCTCTGCCACACAGGCTGGGAGGTACTTTTCATCACCCTCTGTCCCCGACATCAGTGACTTCTCAGACCATGGTCTTTATGTTTCTTTTTCTACCCTGAAAAACCATTTTTTTCCCTCTATTTACAAGTTGCTGTTTTTTTTTTATCCTGGAGGATTTTGCCCTAGAGGAAGACTTCTCATATCATTCACATCTTGGGGGAGGATTTTGATTCTCACAAGAATTTCTCACCCTGGTGTTTGGCTCACCATGTGGGGTTTTCAGACAGCTCAGTCCAGTCAGTTAAGAGTCTGGGTGCCAGGCGATGTGTGGAGCTGATCCTCTAAGCTGTGTAAACATACGGACTCTTACAGGCTACTGTCCACAGGCACATCCCAGTGTCTGCATCGCCTTGTTAAACTGGTGAGCCTTCCAGAAGCTCCAGCTAGGAGCGCTGCACCCTGACCCAGAGGCAGGCTGGCACGGGGACCTCCCACTCTGGGTTTTCTGAGATGCCACTGAAAGGCACGGGGCGTTGAGTAGAAAGAAGCGCTTTAAACGAGGAGGCTTTGTCGTGGTCTGCTTGCTGAGCAGTTCCTCTTGTTTTGGTGGCTTTATCTATAGTCTGTGACTTGATGTAGTCACTCACGCTGATAGAGTCCCAGCAGAATGGAGCTGAGCGTCGTGGAACTCAGCAGACTGCTCCAGAGCACGGTAATGGGCCCACTGTCAGCCGGAGGTCAGTACTGGCCAGGGTCTGTGTTGGCATTTGGGGTGTTTATTCCGAGAGAGTGTGAATGCACAGCAAACTCAAGCCTCCTTCACTGTGCGCGGTCAGAGTGGGCTGAAGTATAGACAGAATTGATTTCTCACAAAACAAACATTTTGAGAGCTTGGATAAATCACTGTACATTTTTCATGTTACAGGCATGGGGATAAGCCAGCGGGGAGAAGGTGTCAGTGATTCACAAAAACACTGCTGGTGTGGAGAAAGGGTAGCTTTTTTCCTGAGGTCAGAACTAACACCATAAACCAGTCTACCCAGCTTTGAAATCTTCATCTCAGATAGTCCCTGGGCTTTCTCCCGTGGTGAACGGCCTCCCGGTACGGTCCGTACGGACTCACTCAGGTCGGGACTGCTTTTTCTGAGGTCACCTCTTCCCACCGTATCCCAGTTCTTATTTTAAAAACGTCAAACATACGGAAAAGATGAACAGTAATAGAGTGAATGACTGCCCTCCGATTCAGAAGTTGTTCACATTTTGTCATATTTACTTTATCTCTTTGCTGTCGTCGTTGGTTTTCTGAGCCGTCTGAAGGCTAGTTGCCACCAACATCACTATACTCCTGAGAACTTCAGTTGAGTCTCCTGAGAATAAGGACAGTCTTCTACATAACTGCAGTTTTATGATCACACCTAAGAAAATAAATAACTTCATAGTGCCATCTAATATCCGGTCCATATTCACACTTCCCCAAATGTCACATGTCTCTCATAGCTGGAGTTTTCAAGAACAATGACCCACTCAGGGTCCTCTCGTTCCTTTTTTTAAGTCGCTTTTACTCTAGAAGACTCTCCCCGTATGCTCACATGTGCGCCGTTCTTTTTTCAATGACATTGCATTTTTGAAGAGTCCTGGCCAGTTGTCATGTACGGTGTCTCATATTCTGGAAGTGTCTGGGCGTTTCCTTGTTGCAGTGTTTGAGCTATTTTGCTGACTCCTGTGTTTCCTGAGTTTGAGGGAGCTATCAGATAACCTTTCTTACAGCAAGAACACTCGGTACACGGTGCTGTGTGTGTCCTACTACAGCACACCGGGAGTCACGTGACATCAGGCAGCGCCACTGTGAGGGACATGGTCAATTACTGGGGGGGCGGTAGGTCTCTCCATCTTTTCCATATAAAGGTGCATTTTCCCCTTTGCAATTAAAAATTATCTTTGTGATAGTGATGCTTTGGGTGTGAATGTCCTGTCGCCCAGTAAATTTTCACTCAGTCACCACCTCCTCCTGGTAAAGTGATGAAACCTAGTGCGGTCTGCATTGGAGCTGGCTGGAGCTCGTGAGCGAAGGCGAGTGTTGCTGGGCTGCACACCCAGCTCGGTAAATGTCGGTATCCTTTCCTCCTTCCGGAGAGCCAGCCAAGGCAGAGGGAGAACATCCCTGTTTCCTGTCCCAGGCTGCTCCTGTCCCCATGGGAAGGGGTGCGGCCAACTTTAGCATGACAGCTTGTTACGAGTCTTAGTTTTTAGAAACTTTTAAAAGTGTTCTAAACGCTGATTTATTTGGTAGTATCTACTCCTTCGTTTATAATAAAGTGTCATTAATTTGGAATAAAATCAGGGCATGAAAGAGCTGTCTGAATTAGGGGACAGTCTGAATTGTAGAATAATTTAATGAAATGCATTCTTTAGCTTTTTAAATACCCTGTTCATTTAGTGTTGCCCTCATAGGGGCCTGTCAGATCTCTACTGCTTTAATGATCTATTTAAAATCTTCTGCAATTAGTATAATATTTACATGAAGATGAAGTTGTGTTGACAGAGTTTAACAGGCAGTTAAAAATAGCAGGATCCTGGGCCCTGGAACCAGTCAGACCTGGCTTCCGTCCCTGCTCTGCCCTAAAGTGCCCTTGGGCACCTGCATATTTCTGGAAGCTTTAGTTTCCTCCCCAGCCAAACGGGGATAGTACATGTTATGGGAATGTGGAGATTAGAAAGGGTGTCTGTAAGGAACGGGGGTCGGTGTCGGTCACGTGCCAGGAGACTGTAAGGGGCAGAGGTCGAGGGCGACGCCTTCCTCTGAATTGTTATTATAATATTTGCATTGAGGAGTTCTCTCTAATATTTCATAAGTTCCTGAGTAAATTGTTTTCTGAATTTAGGTTAAATATTCCCCTTTTCATCTTGTTTGCATAACACCTTTACCTTTAGCCCCTTTTTTGAGCCCCAGTTCTGCAGTTTATGACTGCATAAACTGTAAAAATTTATCTTTCTCAACTAGCACAGTGATTGTGAATTCCAAACTAGCATGTACCCAAGCCACGTGTCTTTAGTATATGTAATAATCTCCTTTCCTCACCCACCCCTTTCTTTGTTTTCACCTACAGAGTCTCCTTTGGGCCTGAGGAGGCAGGGGATGGACTGGGGCAGCCCACTCACAGGTGATGAACCCGCATCCGAGTCCCTGGCGTTATCGGCCCCAGGGCTTTGGAAGCGGGGGTGCCAGCTTCTTTCCTGCAGCTTGCTCTTTACCGAGTCCCCAGCCTGAGGGTGCTCGTGCTCAGCACTTAATGTACTTCACAGGGTCCTGGAAGGAGGGGTTGTTTTTAGTTTGCAAAGGAGAGCATTGAGCAGGTGAAGCATCAAGCACCAAGTCCTGGTTATTAGATGCAGAGCGGAAAGGTAAGCCAGGTCCCTCCGACGCCAAAGGCTCTCAGCCCTGTCCCCTGCTCTGCCCGCCTCTTTGCTCCCCTTTCCACACAGGTGCACTTTCTGATTACTCTGTAGCCCTGGCTCATTTTTTCCTATTTGAATAATTTTGATTTTCTTTCTTAATAATTCTTTTTTTTTAACGTCCAAAGCATTATCTGAAGCCTCAGACTGCTTTATGGTTATTGATAGCATTAAGAAAATATAAATTTGAAAAGAGTTGCCAATATTTAGCGCATGTGTGAGTTGCATCTTAGGCTTTCTTTTCTGGCCGCGGCCTTTGTGAAGGTTTCTCTGGGCTGCGGGAGTGGCGGTCCTCTGCAAATGAGGTCCCGTGTCTGAGAGGCGGGGCCCTGGGAGCAGTGGAGAGGAGGTAGTACGGAAGTTCATTCAGTACCTGGCAAGAAGGCATTTTCAGAGCCCTGGGTGGTTTCAGGTTCCCTGCTGGTGTTCACGGAATGTTTCCCTGGCGCTTGTGACTATTCGGAGAGTAGTTAGTAATTCTGAGTGAGGGTTAACCCTTCCGAGTTTTCCTGTTCTTCACGTGTGTGTGAGTGTGGTCCATGAGCCTCTTTTATGACTCCACTACTGGGAGGTTGCACGTCCAACCCAGAGTTTTTCAACTTGGCATTTCCAACTGCTGACATTTTGGGCCAGACAATTCCTGGTTGTGGGGGCCATCCTGTGCGTTACAGGGTGTTTAGCAGCAGCTCTGGCCTCTACCCATTGGAAGCCAAGAGCTCCCCACCCCTGAACCCCTGTTGTGACAACCCGTACTATCTCCAGACATTGCCAGTTGTCCCCAGGGGGCACCGTGGTCCCTGCTGAGAACTATATTTGCTCAGTTCGTGGATTAGTCGGCACACTCACGAGCTGTGGCAGAACGGGGTAGGTGAGCATGTTGCCCTGAGGGATGAGAACAGTCAACTGTCAGGGTTTGTTGAGGTCCTGGGTGCCCAGTGAGGTGCTGGGCGCTGCCTTGACAAAGCAGAGCTGAGACCCAGTCCCCTGTGTTTGAGAGGCTCACAGCTGGAGTGGGCTGTGGTCAAACATAGCAGGATCCTGTGCTGACAGTGTGTGACAGTGTGAAGAGGTCAGAGAGTTTGTGTAGACTTGAGAGGAAGGATGAGGGTTTCTGCCAGGGGACTTGGTGACGTGTCTCCAAGGAAGCCCTGCTTAAGCACGACACTGGCGTTGAAGGAGATGTGAGGGGCTCGCAGCACAGAGGGAGCGGAGAGAGCAAAGGTGCACAGAGGAGATCAGGGGCGCGGCTGCTGGTCTGGGGGCTGGAAAGCGCGCTGTTGGAGGCTCCCAGAAAAAGAGGCAGTGGTTTGGAGGGGGTTCCAGAGAGCCGTCCTTCTTGTTTCAGGCCTCTTTTCTACGGCTTGCACTTGGTAAGTTAAAGCGTTGGGTGGCAAGGCAGGTTCTGCATTAACCTCATACCCCATTTGGATGGTTTCTTTGAGATCCTTTCTTTTGAAGCAGTTTTATCACACCCCTTTGAGATCTCCTGGGCTCCCCCTGAGAAATATCTACTGTTTGTATCCTTTGGGCTGTAAGAGAAGAAATGGGGACCCGGTGACTCTCTTCTAGCCCCCGTCCCATTGGCAGTGCCTCCTGAGGCAGGTGGCGTGGTGACGTGGGCAGGCCCGCTGCGCTTGTTCCATGCCAGGCATTGCGTGTTAGCCCGTTCGAGAGGTAAGGGCCGATGTTAGCTCCGTCTTATACTTAAGGTAGCTCAGCCGCAGGGAGGTCAAGTAACCTACCCAAGGTCGTGCAGCCAGAATTGATTGAGTCAAGCTGTCTAGCTCTGGAAACATTGCTTTTTTAAAAAATATATTTTTAATCTTACTTACATATTTACTTCTAAAGAGAGGTGGAGGGAGGGAGAAAGAGAGGTAGAGAAACACCAGTGTGTGAGAGACACATTGATCAGTTGTCTGTCTCATGCCCCTCACTGGGGACCAGGCCCGCAACCCAGGCACATGTGTGGCCTGGGAATCACTCCAGCAACCTTTTGGTTCGCAGGTCAGTGCTCAGTCCACTGAGCCACCATACCAGCCAGGCCTGGAAACATTGCTTTTAGCTAATAATCAGTACATTTCCTTACCGTTAACTAGCTTTTGTTGACTGTCCGCCACATTCCCCACAGGTGTAGAGAACAGAGATGCGTCCACCGCTGGAGTTGTAGTCCAGCCTTGATTCTGGATAGCTGAGACCAACGCCAGCGTGGGCGAACCCTGGAAACCTCCGCTCGCTCTGTGAGCGTGGTCCCTGGCTCGGTGGGCTGGGCTTCGCTGAACAATGTCTCTTATGAGAATTCCACTTGTGAGCATGTTCTGAAACTCCTGTAGCTGCCACAACGGGCCTGTCAACCTCTGGAACCACATTTGGGCCTATGAGAAAAAGACGTCTCACTGGAGTTCCCACAATCCTGTCTTATCATCGGGCACATCCTCCCCCCATGTCGTTTAATTTAGACCAGCGTGTCTTCATTCTAATGGATATTCTGTCCGTGGCCAGGTTCCACTCGAGCTGCTTCTCAGGGGTGGGGCCAGTAGCTGGTGAGGCTTGGCCTAGCGAAGACCCCGTTCGATGTGGGGTGGTGCATGCGGTGAAGGGGTGATCGGGGAGAAGAGTCACTCAGCTGCCTGGGGCACTCAACCAGTATTTTTCTTGGCTCTAAAACTTCTTTGAAAGACTTGGTGTCAAGTATCCGTGCCTTTTCCTGTCACTCACCAGTGTCAGGTGCCAAGGGCATTCATGTTTTCAGAGTTGTATGCACGCCAGGTTGGGACACATGCAGGGCCAACACCGTGGGTTTTTTTTATTTGTTCACTTTTCTCAAATTGCTCCCACCCCCCCCCCCAACCTTTTGTTCTAGTCTGGGCTGTTGTAACCTCTTAACCTCATCAGTGTTCTTCACAGGCTTTTCCATTTTCTTAGAGGACATTTTCATTAATAACACGAAAAATGATGTAGGGAGATGAGATGGTACCAGTGCCTCAGTGAAATGGCACAAGCCCGAGATGCCGTCCTGCGGGGGCAGGTGAGCAGCCACAGCGCGCTCTGCGTCTCTTGCCCAGACCTTCACGTAATGTGAATGAACATCTTGGTCGAGACGGCATTGATGCGTTTGAGCAGGTTTTCTATTTGGGTGGTGAGTTTGGGGCTAAAACATCTGCAGCTCGCCCAGTGAGCGAAGCTGCCTGTACCTGGTGCGTGCGCGGCGTCAACACACGAAGAGGAGCGGCGTGTGCCGGGGAGACCTACTCAGAGCTCACGGGAGGTGGTGCATTGCAGATGGGGCTGCTCCTCGCTGGCCGGGGTTTGCTGTTGGGGTTTCTGACGTGGCGGACTTGAAGACTGCAGATCTGCCATTTCCACTGCTGCCCACCCTTTGCCTGAGAGATGGGTGTTGGGTTTCTGCAGCTGCAGTGCAGGGAGACTTAAACGAATGTGTTTTTCCATCAACAGCCTTGGTTTGCAGTGATAGGAGGCGTGAAGGTGTAGGGGTGTGTGGCGGATTCCGGCCCGCAGAATCCGCCGTGGGGTGGACTTGGGCCTGAAGCATCAATGATTCACACACAAAGACACATTATGAGATGAAGCCAGGGTCACGGGCATTTTCTCCCATTATCATAGGGAAAAAAGCCACGAACATGGCGGCACCGTGCTTTTATTAGGAGCTTAGGGCATATTTACATAGGATT
>PVJI01024310.1:0-22133 GCA_004026765.1 Micronycteris hirsuta
AAAATTCCCTATTATTGAACCAAATGAGTTTTCAAATTAAATGGTCTAACTAAGATCCCAGAAAAATAAAAGGAAAAGGCCCACACCAAGGCACACTAAAGTGAATATGCAGAATAATAGAAACATACAAATTATAAATGTCTTTAAAACATTTAAAAATTCATTAAAGTGACCTGGAGTCATGTATATCCACCCTCAAGAAGCTACTGATTACCATGTTCCACTAAAATAATAGCAGAAACTAAAGGGAAAACACAAGAGGCAGGAAATGAGTGGCCGAAAAGTGGGGAAGTCACTTGTGCCTTTCAACAGTGTTCAAGCCACTGGTCACCTGTGTGATAGTAAAGAGAAATCCCTAGGAAACAGCCCCAGGGCAGGCCTAGATCACAATGAGTCTACATTGAAAGGAAAGAAAAGAGAATTCTAGGAGGGTAATCTCTGAGAAAGAGATAAAACCAAACACCTAAGGTGTATGAACATGGTGAGAAGAGGTTTAAACTTACAGAAAAAAATCTTGAGAAGTTAAGAATGGGTAGAAAGCTAATAAAAGCAAATACACAAACAAACAAACCCCAAAAGCTTGTTATTAACTTCAGGGGAGTGGGGAAAGATTGCACAATAAGAAATGTAATCACAGTATACTATGCAGCCCTTCTGTAATAATGCTTATATATCCTTTAATAAAGCAAACACTGACTGTGATCTAAGGCAAAGCGGTGGCATTGACTCTAATAAGAGGATAGAGGGAGAGGAAGGATGCTGGAGCAAATTTTATCTTTCACGTTGGTAGTAAATAAGTCAGTAGTAGATAACAGTTTAACTGAAATATCAAGAAATGAAAATATATTGTGTCAATGATAAATAAAGAGATAAATACCAAAGGAAACTTTTTAAAAAGTAAAAAACTAGTTATATTTGTAGAGTGTAAATTAGAGACAGGGATGATGGGAGCTGGATGTTTCTTTTCTTATAATCCTCACTAACTTTTTAGGAGAAAAACATGTAGTAATCTGTGTGATGCCACAAAATCAATATTTAGACAGAATGGATATGTTTAAGTGTACATATTAGTAAAAAATGAAAATTAATGAGCTAAGAATGCAACAAAAGGATTTAGTAGAAGAACACAGTTAAGCCAAACATAGTAAAAGAAAATAAATAATGAATAATGGTGAAATGAGAGAAAAGCAAAGAAATAAAACATGCCTAGTTAAAACAGAAGCAAATTTTGAAATAAACGGATACAACAGATTTTACTTTTTCCATTAAAATATAAATCAAAGATACCATTAAACTTCAAGAAATCGTAAAATAGTACTCTGAACAACTTTATGCCAATCAACTTGACCACTTAAATGGAAAAAAAACATGAATTATGAAAATTAACTAAAAAAGAAATTGAAAGTATGAGTAGATATAAAACAGAACAGAAATTGAACTAGTTTCAATATCAGAAAATCTCCAGGCTTAAAGAGTTTTAAAGATGAGTTTTAATAAATCTTTAAGGTTTCATTTTTTTTACAATAACCCACTTAAGAAAATAAAGAGAATGAAAACAAAACGACTCATTTCTTGAAGTTGTAAATCTTGATGCCAAAAATGTAGGGGATAGTATGAGAGAGTTCATCACCATACTCTTTTTTTCTAGTAATAGTCGTAGTAGTAGTACTAATTGATAAAATTTATGGAGCTCTTTATACATGTCAGGAACCACTATACAGGTATTTTGTTCTTGTTTTCTAATAGCTTTATTTAGATATAATTGATATACAAAAAAATTCATGAATTTAATATAAAAATTTGATGAGTTTGGACCTATACAACCACCCACAATATCATCATCACAATCAAGGTAACAGACATGCCTAACACCTCTCAGTATTCTTATGTCTCTTTGTTTATTTTTTAAATACATGTGTGAATGATAAGAGCACATACCATGAGATCTGCCCTCATAACAAATTTTGAAGGGCATAAGCAATACAATGCTTATGTTAACTATACATACTGTGTTGTACAACAGATCTCTAGAAATTACACAGATATCATAATTGAAACTATACCTATAGCATAGCAACTCTCCATTTCCTCCACTATAATGGTATTATAACTACTAACTTAGTCTTGAAAACAGTTTTGTCAAGAAGATATTATTATTATTAAGGCTATTTTATCAGTCAGCATTCTAAGGCATGGGTAGTTAAGTACTTTCCCCATGACATAAACCCAGGCAGTCATCCATGGTTCTGTAATAAATGAGGCCAATGCAGCCTATGCAGAAGGAGAAACCTGGTTCCAACTGGTCATTTGAAGACACAGAGCTGAAACAGTGCAGATGCATAACTGCAACAAGGTATAAATACTAATCAACACAATAAAACAAGAAAAAGAAAGAAATTTTGGTGGTGAAGAAAAACATATTTTTATTAACAGATGATATAAATTATCTGCATAAAAATTTAGGAGAATATATAGACAAATTTCTAGAACAAATGGATTCTTCAACAAGATTGCAGGACAGAAGATTATGTATTACTATCTATCTGCAAAAGTCTGTTAGGAATGTCATCTCATAAAAATTTCATTCAAAGTAAAACCAAATTACAACATTATTGGAAATAAATCTAGAAAATGTATTACATCTGTAGTGAAAGAAATTATATTACTTTTTGGAAGGCTTAAAGAAAAATATTATGTTCATGAAAAGGAAAACTCAATATTCTAACAAAGATAATTTCCCCAAAATAGACCTGTAAATCTAATGCTATCCTAATTATGATATTAACAATATTTTTTCTAGTAATTTATCCATTTTGTCAAGGTTGTCCAGTTTTTTGGCATATAGTTGTTCATATTTCCTTATAATCTTTTGTAATTTTTTGGTGTTAGTTGTTATTTCTCCTCTTTCACTTCTTACTTTATTCATTTGGGTCTTTTCTCTTTTTTTCTTGATGAGTCTAGTTAAAGGTTTATCAACCTTGTTTATCTTTTCGAAGAATGAGCTCTTGGATTCATTGATCTTTTTTTGTTTTTTACTCTCTCTTTTGTTCATTTCTACTCTGATCTTTATTATTTCTTTTCTTTTACTCACTCTAGGCTTTGTCTGTTGTTTTTCTTCAAGTTCCTTTACATGTAAAGTTAGATTGCTTATTTGAGCTGCTTCTTGTTTTTTGAGATGGGTTAGTAATGCAATGAATTTCCCTCTCAGATTTTGGCTTGCTGCACTCTCATTTTTATTTGTTTCAAGGTATCTTTTGATTTCTCTCTTGATCTCATTGTTAATCCATTCATTGTTTAATGCTATGTTATTTCGCTTCCATGTCTTTGCATGTTTTTCAGTGTTCTTGTGAATTTTAGTTTCCTAGTATTGTGGTCAGAGAAGATGCTTGATATGATTTCAGTCTTAAATTTATTGAGACTCGTTTTGTGTCCTAACATGTAGTCTATCTTAGAAAATATTCCATGTGCACTTGAAAAGTATATATATTCTGCTGTTTTGGGGAGAAATGCTCAGAAGATATCAATTAAATCCATTTAATCTAGTGTGTTGTTTAAGGCTACTGTGTCCCTGTTGATTTTCCACCTGGGAGACCTATCCATTGAAGTCCATGGGGTGTTAAAATCCCTGACAATGATTGTATTTCTGTCAATCTGTCCCTTTGTGTCCATCAAAATTTGCTTTACATATTTAGGTGCTCTTATGATGGGTATGTAAATATTTACTAGCATTATATCCTCTTGTTGGATTGTTCTCTTTACCATTATGTAGTGTCCTTCTTTGTCTCTTACTATAGCCTTGGTTTTAAAGTCTATTTTTTTGGATTTATAAGTACTGCTACCACAGCTTTTATTCCCATTTGCATGAAATATCTTTTTCCATTCTTTTACTTTTAGTCTGTGTGTATCTTTTGATCTGAGATGGGTTTCTTGGAGGCAGCATATATATGGATCTTGTTTTCTTATCCATTCAGCTACCCTATGTCTTTTGGTTGGACCATTTAAGCCATTTACATTTAAGGTGATTATTGATAGATATGTATATAGTGCCATTTTATTGTTAGATTGTTTTCCTGTGTTTATTTCTTTCTCTTCTTCTTCTTCCTCCTCCTCCCTCTCCTCTTCCTCCTTTTTCTCCTCCTTCTCCTTTTCTTCTCCTTCTCTTTCTCTTCCTCCTTTCCTTCCCCCCTTCTTCCTTCTCCTTCTTCTTCTTCAAGCAAGCCCTTTAACTTTGTTGCAGTATTGGTTTGGTGTTAACAAACTCCTTTAGCTTTTTCTTATCCAGAGAGCTCCTTATTTCTCCTTCAATTTTAAATGATAGTCTTGCTGAGTAAATTAGCCCTGGTTTTAGGTCCTTGCTTTTCATCATCTTGAATATTTCATCCTACTTCCTTTCAGCTTCAAATGTTCCTGTTGAGTAGTCAGATGCCAGTTTAATCGGTGCTCCCTTGTAGCCTTTTTCCTCTTGCATCTTTTAAGATCATCTCCTTGTCTTTAAGCCTTTTTATTTTAATTATATGTGTCTTGGTGTAGGCCTCTTTGGGTCCAATTTCTTTGGGACTCCCTGAGCTTTCTGGATTTGTATGTCTTTTTCCATCACCTGTTTAGGGAAGTTTATGGTCATTATTTCTTCAAATATGTTTTCAATCCCTTGCTCACTCTCTTACCCTTCTGGTATTCCCATGATGTGGATGCCGCTACACTTCATATTGTCCAAAATGTTTTTTAAGCTACATTTTTTTAAAAATTCCATTTTCTTTTTGCTGTTCTGCCCTGACCTTATGTTTTTTTTCCTAACTTTTCTTCCAAATTGCTGATTCTGTTCTCTGCTTCATCTAACCTTATATTTATTCCTTCTACTGTATTATTTATTTCAGATATTGCATTCTTTATTTTTGACTGGTCCTTTTTTAATGGTTTCTATGTCTTTTTTCAATACTGTTCAGTATCTTTAAAATCACTATTTTAAACTCTCTATCTGATAAGTTGCTTGCCTCCAATTCATTTAGTTCTTCTCCTGGAGAATTCTCATGTTCTTTCATTTGGGGTCTGTTTGTTTGTCTTCCCATTTTGGCTGATTCTTTGTATTAGTTTCTATGTATTAGGTAGGTCTGTAAAGACTCTGGTTCAGACCTTTGTCAGACACCACTTGTGACTGACCCTGATTAATCTGGAGGTATCAGCAATCCACAACATGTGGCTTCCTCTGCCGGGCCTGTGTGTGCAAAAAGATCCAGGGCATGCACCAAGGCTGGCTTTTACTGGTACCACACCCTGAGAAGGGTCAGCTAAAGTCACAGAGCTCCCAGAAATCCACCTTAGTTGTTAAACTTAATTAATGGTGTAGCCTCAAGCTGCACTCAGCAACCAAGCTTAACCTCCACAGGAGTGGCAGAGTAATTCCTGTGGGCAGGGCTATTGCTTCCCTCAGGCTGATGACACTTAGAGGGGAGTGGTCTGCCTGAAAAAGATGGTTTCTGTAGTATGGGGAATGACTCAGCACAGGAATCCTGGCAGTTCTTCCTTCAGTACTCTCTCCACAGCCAGTAGCCCAAGACTCTTCTCACACATCTTTAGTCCACTCTGCTCTCCCATTGTCAAAGCCAAGGGTAAATGGCTGAAAGTGAAATGTTGTGTGTTGGCCTTTCAAGGGGCTTTCTGAGTCTCCAGCAGTCTCTCCCTGGCATATAGAAACCCTGCTGCTTTTCAAAGCTGGATGATCTGTGTTCCTTTCCCAGCTCTGGTGCTATAGGCTGGGGAGCCCAGCTTGGGGTTTAGACAACACATTCTTAGTGGAAAGCTCCTGTTCACTGAAATATCCCTCCAGAACTTCAGCTGTTGCCCATGGGAGCCCAGCTAACCCTCTTGCACCTCCTCCACACTCCCTAGCAGTCTCATTGTGGTGAAGTGGTTTCTTCTGGCTGTCCATGGTTATACAGCTTCTCCCCAGCTAGTGTTCAGTTGGTTATTTCTCTACAATTTATCTGTAATTCCAGATTGGTCCCAGGAGGAGGTTCGTGTAAATTTACTTACTCCTCTGCCATCTTGTATTTCCTTGGTCAACACATTCTTCATGTCAAATAATTATCTTTGTTGCTGTCATCATTGTTATGAAGATAACATTTAAAAATCCACTCTTATAGAAACTTTCAATTATACAATTAACTAGAGGCACCATGTTGTACGTTAGACCCCAGAACTGATTCCTGCTTTAACTGAAGTTTGTACCCTTTGACCAACATCTCCTCATCTTCCCTACTGCCTAGATCCTGGCAACCACCAATCTGCCATTTCTATGATTTCAGATTTTTACATTCTACATATGAGTGAGAATACATGTCTTTCTCTGTCTGACTTTTTTCACTCACCATATGCCCTTATTTTCATTCATGTTGTTGCAAATGGTATGATTTCCTCCCTTTTTAAGGCTTAAAATATTCATTCTATATATAGACTACATTTGTATACACATTTATCCATTGATGGATACTTCGTTGGTTCCCATATATCGGCCAGTGAGAATAATGTTGCAGTGAAGATGGGAGCATATAAAAATGTGAGAAAGTGAATTCATATCCTTTGAATATACTTTCAGGAGTTCTGTTTTTACTTTGTGAGGAACCTCCATATCGTTTTCCATAGTAACTAGCATTCTAGCATTCTAGCCAAAAGTACATGAGGGTTCCCTACATATCTTTTCTAGCATCTGTTATCTCTTACCTTTTTCATGATAGCCATTCTAAAAAGCTTGAGGTTTTGATTTGCATTTCCCTGATGACTAGCGATGCTGAGCACCTTTCATGTACATTTTACTATTTGTATGTCTTCTTTGAAAAAAATGTCTTTTCAGATACTCTGCCCATTGTTTAATTGGATTGTTTGGGGTTATTTTTTCTATCGAACTGTAGTAGTTCTTTATGTATTCTGGATATTAGCCCCTTATCAGATATATGATTTGCAAATATTTTGTCTCATTTATTTGTTTACTTGGCTGTGCTGAAGCTTTTTAGTTTAATGTAGTCCAATTTGTCTATCATTGCTTTTTTTTTACTTTGATTTCAGTGTCAATCAAAAAATCATCACCAAGACTGATGTCAAGGAGCTGTGTACCTTTTATTCCAGCAGTTTTACAGTTGCAGTTCTTAGTTGTAGTTTTTAATATATTTTGAGTTAATTTTTTAATTTTTAAAAAATTTTTCAATTATAGTTGACACACAATATTGCATTAGTTTCAAGTGTACAATGTAGTGGCTAGACATTTATATAACTTACAAGGTGATCATCCTGAGAAATCATGTGGTGTTTGTCTTTCTCTGATTGACTTATTTCACTCAGTACAGTACCCTCTAGGTCCATTCACACAGATGACACAATTCCATTCTTTTCTATGGCTGAGCCATAGTCCAATGTAAATATGCATAATGTCTTCTTTATCCATTCATCTATTGATGTACACTTAGGTTGCTCCTTATCTTGATTGTAAATAATGCTGCAATGAACACGTGGATGTATGCGCCCTTTCAAATTAGTGGTTTGAGATACTCTCAAAACACCCATAAGTTGAATTTCTGGGATCTTCTTTGTCTCTTGTTGTATAGCCTTTGTTTTAAAATATATTTTGTTTGGGATAGTATTTATACCCTAGCATTTTTGTTTGTTCCCATTCATGAAATATCTTTTCCCCTTCACTTTCAGTCTATGTCTTTCAATCTGAAATATCTTGTAGACAGTATATGTAAAGGTCATGTTTTCTTATCCATTCAGCCACCCTATGTCTTTTGATTAAAGCAGTTATATTTAATGTAATTGATAGAAATGTAGTTGTAGGCATTTTATTATTTATATTTTTTATCTTTTCTTCTTCTTAAAGAAATCCCTATAATATTTCTTTTAATTCTGATTTGGTTGTGGTAAACTCCTTTAGCTTTTTCTTGTCTGGGAAGCTCTTTATCTGACCTTTGATTCTCAATGGTGGCTTTGCCAAGTAGAGTAATCTTGGTTGCAGGTCCTTGTTTGTCATCACTTTAAATATTTCATGCCAATCCCTTATGGCCTGCAAAGTTCCCATTAAAAAATCAGCTGACAGTCTTATTGGAGCTCCCTTGTAGGTAACTAACTGCTTTTCTCTTGCTGCTTTTAAGATTCGTCCTTTTTCTTCAACATTTGGCATTTTAACTATGACGTTTCTTAGTGTTGGCCTCTTTTGAGTTCATCTTGTTTGGGATTTTCTGCACTTCTTAGATTTGTATGTTATTTCCTCCCCCAGGTTAGGAAAGTTTTCCATCGTTATTTTTCAAGTAGGTTTTAATTCCTTGCTCTCATTCTTCTTCTTCTGATACCCCTTATGATTTGTTTGATGTTGTCCCAGAGGCCCCTTAAACTATCTTCATTTTTCTTTTTGCTGCTCTAATTGGGTTTTTTCTACTAACTTACCTTCCGCGTTGCTTATTCAATTCTCTCCTTCATTTCTTCTACTGTTGATTTCTTCTAACGTGTTACTCATTACAGTCATTGTATTCTTCACTTCTGAGTGAATTTTTTTATGTTTTCTATCTCTTTGTTGGAGTCCTCACTGAGATCATCGAGCATCCTTATAACTAGTGTTTAAATCATACATAGATTGCTTGTCTCCACTTTATTTATTTTTCAGGAGTTTTGTTCTATTTTTTCATTTGGGACATGTTTCTTTGTCTCCTCATTTTGGCTGCATCCCTGTGTTTGTTACTACATGTTAGATACAGCAAAAAGCTACAGACCCCAGTATTGGTAGAAGTGGCTTTATGTAGTAGGTATCTTGTGGGGCCCAGTGGCACAGTCTTCTTGGTCACCTGAACTCAGTGCTGTAGGTTTGTCCCTTGTGCAGGTCCCGTCTGTGCCATTCTGTTGTAGTTGAGCCTTCATTGCTGTTGTCACATCAAACGGAGGGATTGACCCTAGGGCTGATGGTTGTGAGGCCTGGTTGTAAATATAGTATAAGAGGTATTGTGCAGGGTCACCCCTATGGAGAAGTACTCATGTTAGTGAGACTCTGGTTTCTGCCCTTCGAGTATGTCATTTGTGATGTGGTTGTGTGGCACTCTGGTGTGGGCTAAAGCCAGCCACCAGTTGTGTTAATTCTGGGGTCTCTGGATGTACAGGCCAAGATCAGTTGTTGCCTGTGACCTAACAGAAGCCATTTGGTATAAGCTACAAAGTGATATGCATGTAGTTGTCATTTGTGCTGGGCTTGGAGTTGCCTGGGAGAAGCTAAGCTGAAAACTGAGGCTGGCTGCCATGAGTGCAGGGGTGTCAAACTCATTTTCACCTGGGGCCACATCAGCCTCGCAGTTGCCTTCAAGGGCCGAATGTAATTTTAGAACTGTATAAATGTAACTACTCCTTAACTAGGGACAAGGAGCTTAGCACAGCTGCTGGGTAGGAATAAGATGCCAGGCCAGATAAAACAAGGTGGAGGGCCATATTCAGCCTGTGGGCCTTGTGTTTGCCAACTGTGCACTAGTGCCATGGTTGGGACTGCCTAGCAAGAGGTATGAGGCACTCGAAGGCTTGGAAATGCTTATTTGAGGTTTGTGTACCTTTGAGAGATTTTAAGACAGTCTGTCACACAAACCAAAACATGCCATTCATATGGAAAAGCCAGTACAGTGACTTGAGTGTGCCTTCAAGTTTGCGGGGGGGGGGGGCAGTGGTATCAAGGAATCTCCATGGTGGGGTAAATCTCCAGTATCAGCCAGGCTGATGGAGACTCAGATATGGCAAAGGCCTACATAAGTAGGGGGAAATCTCAGCAAAGGAACAACGGTTTCCACAAGCACTTCCGTCTAGGAGAAAGGTAAACTACTAGACCTTACCCTGAAGCCAGACAATCAGTTCCTCTCCATGTCACTGGTACCTTTTGTGTTACTGCCCTAGCCCTGCAGTTCAGAGTAAGTATGCCATAGAGTAAGTCTATGCAATGGCCCTTTAAGAGGAATGCCTAGGCTCCAGAAGCACTCAGCCTCACCCAGCCACAGTCTTCACTGATTTTCACAACAAGAAGTTATGAGGACTTTACTCTCAGCTACTAGAACCTTGGGCTTGGGAGACTGATATTGGGCAGGACCCTTATTTCTCATATGGGACCTCCAGAGTCTAGATTTTAAACTTCCACATGTGGGTGTAGGATCAGCATGTTCAGCATCTCAACCCTTCCTACTAGTCTCAACATGGCTTCTTCTGTGTATCCTTCATTATAAGACTTCCATTCAATTAGTCTTCAGGAGGTTCTTAATGACTGTAGTTTAGTTGTAATTTTTATGTGGTTGTGGAAGGGTGTTATTTAATCAAATAACATCCTTTTATCACATTTACCAACTCCTTCATCTTAACTGGAAGCCTTGAGTCAATTTTTGTGTTTTGGGTAACAGAGCAGTCCAGTTTCATTCTGTTGCATGTGACTGTCCAGTTTTCCCAATGCCATTTATTGAAGAGACTGTCCTTTCCCCATTGTATGTACTTTGAATCTCTGTTGCAAATTCATTGACTATATATGGATGAGTTTATTTCTGGGCTCTGTATTCTGTTCCATTAATCTTTATGTTTGTTTATGCCAATATCACACTGTTTTGATTACTACTGCATTGTAATATAGTTGAAGTCAGGAAGGATAGTGCCTCTAACTTTGTTCTTCTCAATATTGATATTGTTTTGGCTATGCAGAATCCTTTGTGTTTCCTCACAAATTTTAGATCTATTTGTTCTATTTCTATGAAATATACCATTGGTATTTTTATATGGATTGCATAGAATGTTTATACCACTTTGGGTAGTAAAGGCCTTTTAAAAACATTAATTCTTCTAACCCAGGAGCATGGAATATGTTTCCATTTATTTGTGACTTCAATTTCTTTTATTCATGTTTTACACTTTTCAGTGGACAGGTGTTTTACCTCCTTGGTTAGATTCATTTGTAGATATTTTATTCTTTTGATGAAATTATAGATGAGATTATTTTCTTAATTTTTCTTTCTGAAACCTTGTTATTAGTGTATAGCAATACAACAAATTTTTGGTAACTCATTTTATATCCTGTAAATTCATGGAATTTGTTTATTAGTTTTATCAGGGGTTTTGAATATTTTCTATATATAATATTGTCATCTGCAGCTAGTGACAGTTTTATCTCCTCCTTTCCAATTTTGAGCCTTTTATTTATTTATTTTTCTTGCCTAATTCCTCTGGCTAGAGCTTCCAATACTACATTGGATAACATGACAAGAGTAGGCATTTTGGAGAATCTTTCTACTAATTTAATAAATTATTAACTGGTATATCACCCTGTTTACTGAAAATAATTTCTATATTAAGCATTATTCCCCATAAACTAATTAACAGATAAGTGTTTAAATAATTTATTCAGCAACCTCCTCAAAAACATTAAATGGCTATACTGAAAAATATTCTTAAGTTAGTAAGGTAAATTTACCACTACACACCAATAAAACAGTAAAATAATTTCAAAATGCTTCATGGTAAGTTAAGTCTCACAAATAAAGAAGCACAGCAGTTTGTAAACATGCAGTACATGTACTCATACAGTATAGTTTATAATCTTTTTCTTTTTTAAATATTTTATTTATTTATTTATTTATTTATTTATTTATTTAGAGAAAGGGGAGGGAGGGAGAAAGAGAGGGAGAGAAACATCAATGTGTGGTTGCCACTTGTGCACACCCTACTGGGGACCTGGCCTGAAACTCAGGCATGTGCCCTGAGTGGGAATCAAACTGGAGACCCTTTGGCTCTCACACCAGTGCTCAGTCCACTGGGTCACACCAGCCAGGGCTGTAGTTTATAATCTTAACAGAAGGGAAGAAATTATATTCATATGATACAGGGTACTTCAACAAATATGCCTTTCTTTTTGTGCATTACCCCTCCAATGTTTCCTCCTCTCTTTAAACTTCTCTCTACTACAAAATGCTAACACATGTTTGAAAATGTTATCAGTTTTAGTCACATAACATCCCTTTATCTTGGAGAGTCTCCCTCTGAGATGTTATTAAAAGGAGTGGAAAATAAGAGAAATTTTAAAACCATTTTACTACTAGTCTATTGTAACCACTGAGACTCTCACCCCGATAATTAAAAGAAACAGTAATTTACCCAGTTACACAATGTGTTTCCAAACTTCTCCAAAACCTAAGCCCACTACAATGTCTTCAGTAACTTTTGATGTTCTTCACATCTTAAAATAAATAACATCTCTTTTAAGAGACTCTGATTAAGAATTTCTGAGAGAAAAATATGTAATAGCATGAGTCAAGAAGTTTAAGACTATTTCAGAAAGTATTCTTAGCATCTTGTTATTTCTTTAATTATAAAATGGAGAGTAAAAAATAACAGCATTTTTAAGTTAAAAAACCAAACAAACAAACAACTAGGGCTTAAGTTCCTTTGGTCCATGGAAGAAAAGACTTGGTAGACACTGAAGCTCAGTTCTATTATCCTACAGAATTGGCTTTGTACAATGAAGCCAAATATTCAGGATGGTAGAAGGAAAATGGACATACGGAGGAGAAATTTCTCCAATCCTAAAACAAGGATAGTACTTTACATATAATAGAGAATCAATCAGTGTAGAGAATCAATCGACTGTATAGGGATGAGTTTATTTCTGGGCTCTGTATTCTGTTCCACTAATCTTTACGTTTGTTTTATGCCAATGTCGCACTTTTGATTACTATTGCATTGTAATATAGTTGAAGTCAGGAAGGATAGTGCCTCCAGCTTTGTTGTTCTCAATATCAATATTGTTTTGGCTATGTAGAATCCAAAGGAAGCTCAGAAAGGTTAAGTGATTTGCTTAAAATAAAAAAGTCAACAGACGAGAGGGCCTGGATTCAAATCTATGCAGCCAGCTTAGATTCTCTCCGCTATGTCACAGCAATGATATCTCATTTCCCGACACTCCATTTAATGGGCAAACTGGGAAAACCAGAATTTGGAGGGGAAAAAACACAGCACTTGAATTCTCAACCAGAATCAGGAGCAAAATATTGCCCCAAACATTTTAGAACTTAAATTCATCTTGCTAGCTCTTTTGGTAGACAAGAGCAGGCATTCTATCTTGGTCATCTTTATATTTTACTATAGAAAATACTTGGAACAGCACTTTGTTTGTACTAGATCCATCAGAAGCACTGATAAAAACAAATTAGTTGGTTTGTAAGTGTTAGCTGGGGCATATTAACATGTCTTTTATGTTGTGCTAAAGTACTGTCCGACACTCCTCCTGCCTGAGAGTCATCCGACTCCTTGTAGAGTATGATAATGCTTTTTGACTGAGTATTCACCAGGGATTAGAGCACAGACTCTGTAAAGTTAGCTGTCCACTAAAAGAAAAATAAGATGCAAATGATTTAAGCCTGATCAAAATACAAATGAATTTTGTCCAAGAAGAAGACAACCTCAAAGTAATGTTTTATCATCTTAGGACATTAGCTATATTTTAAATTTAATTTATCATTCATCATTCTTTTTGTTTTCACTGATTTCATGTATATTTTTCCTGTGCATGTAACCTCTTTTGAATAAGCTTTGTCACCATGCTAATTCCCTCATTACTTATTTAAATACATGTTCATTATATATTGGTATAAGAACTTTGTTCCTAACATTTTGAAAATTATACATTGATATTTTTTAGAAAAAAGAGTTCATCATTTTGTTTGATGTTTCTTGTTTTTTTATCATTTTTGTTGTATATGCACATTAATGCTTGTCTTTTGTTAAAGGATTTAGTTTATCTTAAGGCCACTTCATACACTAGCGAAAATAAATGTATGGGAAAGATGTGGGTCACCCCGCAGAACTGATGGGAAAACTGGGAAAGAAGCAGAAACAAAATGGCAGTAGAAAATACAGCTGTGACCTTGCTGCCAGGACAGAATCCTTAACATGCCGCTGTCAGCACTGCTGTTAGCACTTTGTGGACTGTCACTGCTGCTGTGTCCACCAGTAGCTTGCTGGAATGCTTCCCTGTGCCACAGCATATAAACTCAAAGTTCCCACAACATGTATGCATCACTTTTCCTTGAATTGTAGGCAGAACATATGCTTGGACAAGCCTATGTCATTTTAAAGAAAAATAGGTCTACTTTAAATTTAGAGAATATTTGGGGAAACTATTTTAAATTCAGATACTCAATACCAAAAGGTCAGTCTAGTATAAGTTTTCCACAATTATTTTCTAGATTTTTACAAGCTTTCTCAAGAGTAAAATGGAATCATCCCTTAAATATCTACCTACGGAATAATGTTACCTGGGCCAAGCCCATCGTGTCCTATGACAATCCTGTACAAATCCCCGAGGTGCACAGCTTCTAGGGAGAAGGTATCAGTCTGTAAAAAATCAAACAAGTAAAGTTAGATCTAGACTACGAGTCTCATTTCTAAAATGAGTATAATTAACATATAATGGACATGTGAAAAGAATTGGATTCATTCAGCAAATGTGCAAATCTGTCTAAATTAAGTAAGTAAAGGTAAAACTATTAATTTATAGTAATCAATAACAAGTTTTCTAATATACCCCATTCCTCTTCACAGCCAATTTTTCATTATATAGCATAAATTTGGGGACTCCTACAAATATATTTTATAATAATAATAATAATACACAGGTAATAATTATAAAATATACTAAAATTTTCCATTTGTGTGAACACAACCAATACTTTTCTGCCTTTGGACGGAATTTTTCAGCAATATTTATGCACCATTCATAAATATAATATTACTAAAATAATTTTACAACATTGATGCAATATTATTAAAAATGTATAACACTTCTCTGAAGTCTCAATGTAATGCTACAATCAAAGCTATTTACGTTTGAGCTCCAATGGCCCATGTATTTAGAATATGTGTACAAGTGAAGAGCCCAGAGTTCTCTTGATAAAACTTAAGATAATAATATGTGTTAAAATGCAAGAAAAATACATGATGTAGCCTATCAGTCAAAAAATAATCCAGAAACAAACATAACCTTTACATTTGTATAATATCTTATGCATTTTGAAATATTTACACATACACTTTATGTTATCCTTAAAAGTCAGTCAATGAGAAAACTATTCAATTCTATAAATAAGAAGAAAATAAAATGAGGATTAGAGCTCAGTTCCTCTGATATGTAATAATACCATTTTTCTTTATAACCACTGCCTCTGTATCAATGGAATATAAAGAATATAAATAACAGTAAAGTCATTAACATTCATTGACAAAAACATATTGCTTGTGCCTGATATAGGATAATAAGTAACACTGTCATCCCTTTATCCATGAAACAGATCTGCTAGAAAAGGAGGAATTTCTATGTAATAACAAAAAATACTATATCATTTATAAAAGGAATCTAATGAACAAAACAAACCAATGAGCAAAACAGAACCAGAGGCATGAAAACCAGGAATAGACTGACAGCTGCCAGAAGAAAGGGGGCGAGGTTAAGAGTGGAAGGAAGTAAGGGCGTCATCAAAGAACACGTATGAAAGACCATGGGCAGGGACAATGGGGTGGGGATAGACTGTGGGAATGGGATGTGGGGCGGGACGGAGGAGGGCAAAGGGGGAAACATTTGGACAACTGTAGTAGAATAAACAAGAATAAAATTAAATTAAAAAAAGAAAATACTGTCAGAGAAAACTAATAGTTATAATATGACAATTGATATAGAGAATGCTAAGAAAACAAAGATAACATGATGAAAATACTGACATCCTGCCATAGTGAAAATTTGACATACTCACTTATATTCTATTTAGGTCATTGAGAAAAGCTGAGATAACGGAAATATAATAGGCCCTCTATGCTTTACTTATTAAAAATATAAGTATTACTTGAATATCAATGTTAGTAATAATAAATATAATGTAATATATTTAGTTTGTACATTTGACAATGACAGTTGTTATATATAATAATCTTCATTTAATGATGTAAAGTTAGGCTTAAAATTAGACAATGTGAAATGACTTCAGCAACATGCTGGACCAGGCAGAACCAAGCCCTCAGTCTCCCATGGAGACACCACTTAACAACAATAAATGGACTAGAATACTTCTGTGAAAGCCATAGACACCAGAAGGAAAGCTGCAGTACCCAGTCAAATGCATAATAAAGAAGGGACTCCATTAAAAGTGGTAGAAAAGTCTGTGACATTTTCAATGTCCATGATGCTCCCACAACTTGGCATATGGAGAAAAGCTCCATACCACAGATCCTATCTTAGGACAGAAATAGTAGAATAGACCATGAGTACAATATTCTGGCTTCTCAGGGGGCTGCCCAGGGAACTGATTTCTCTCTCATTTAAGCTGACTACTGATAGTAACAGCAGCGTAGTTTGGAAGATAAAACAGAGGAGAATACTGTGGCATGTTAGAGCTACAGAGATTTTTTCAGTACAGAAGGCAGACAAGGCAGGGCTGGGGTATGCAACAGATTATGGGTATCAGAGAAGAAATGGCAACAAATAGCTAAGGAAAATTGAGTCAGTTAAAAGCACATATACAAGTCCAGAAAAGACATCTAGCCAGAAAAATTTTGAGAGGTCCTAGAAATTCTAACCACAATAATTAGTGAAGGTCTTCCCCAACACAGCCCAAATCTCTACTACAAAATATCACAAGACATATAAAGGAACAAAATAAAGCCCCACAAACCAACTCCAAAGAAATGCGGATCTCTAAGATTCCTGAAAAAACTAAAACAAGGATCTGAAATTTGTTCAATAAGTGGAAAGATAACACAGAAAATCAACTAAATTAGGACAGGAAACAGATACATGAACAAAATGAGAATATCAATAGCAACAACAGCAACAAAAGAAATAAGAAGGCGCCAAACAGAAAATCTGGAGTTGACAAATGTACTAACTGAATTGACAAATTCATTAGATTACTTCCATAGCAGGTAGAATAAATAAAGCAAACTTGAAAATAGGTCACATGATCGCTTCTCGGTCTTTTGGCTAAGATCAAGTGAAAATAGGTCACATGAAATCATCAAAATGGGAGGAAAAAGAAAAAAGAATAAAGAAAAGTGGAAAGCCTAAGGCACTTATGCAATATATGCATATGAGAATCACAGAAGGAAAAAGAGATGAAGGGACAAAGGGATTATTAAAGAAATAATGAATGAGAATTCACAAATCTGGTGAGAGACAGGGAGATTCAATTTCATGAAGCTTGTAAGTTTCCAGATTCAACTCAAAGAGAGCTTCCCCAAGACACATTATAACTCATTTTTCAAGGCCAGCAAGACCCTAATACCAAAGCCAGAAAAGGATACTACAAGAAACAAATCAAGATACATTATAATCAAGTTGTCAAAAGTTAAAGATAGAGACAATCTTGAAATCAACAAGAGAAAAGTGACTCATCATGTACTGTATTAGTGAGATTCTGTAAGTTTACGAGTGGATTCCTGAGCAAAATCACGCAGACTAGAAGGCAATACGGTGTCTGGCAGAAGTAAGTCCTGCTTGAGTGTGGTTGGTAGGGTAATATTATGGGTGTAATAATTTATAGTTTTAATTTGAACATTTCACCTAAAATGTCATATGGTGTGCTTGAACGTGATATTGTCATGTTACAGAATTACATACTTATGATTTTTTAATAAAAAGGGGTATTATTTGTGTTGGATATTGTATATTAAAATTGCTGAAAGAAAAACCTATCAATCAAGGACTCTATTTCAGATGTAACTGTCCTTTAAAAGTGGAGAAAAAAATTAAGACTTTTTCAGATAAAACAAAAGCTGAAAAAATACATTAACACTAGATTCCCCTATCAGAAATGTTAAAGACTGTAATTGAACAACAATAAAGTAATCTAAAAATTAAAAAAAGAAATAATATTAATGGTAGAATTATAGGCATAATTGAATAACTATGGAAGATTTATAAAATAAAATAATACACTATTTAAAAAAATGTTAAAGAGATCCCTTCAATCTGAAAAAAGGATAGTAGCTAGCAACACAAAGTCATATTAAAACAAAATTTCCCAATGGACAAATATAGTAACTTGTATTATTATAATTTTGGTGCGTAAGTCTATTTTAAATTCTTATATAAAATAAAAAACATTAAAACTATTTTAATAGGTATACAATGTATAAAAGATATACTTTGTGATACTAATAACATAAAGTAGGAAGGTAAAGCTGTTCAGAGGTAGAGTTTTCATACTGAAGTTTGACTGAAGTTACCAGTTGAAGTGAAACAAATGTTAACAGAACTCAAAGCGAGAAATGATAGTAATGTTACCCTAGACAGTTAGTCAGAGTGCTGGAGAGTCTCCCTTATTGGCCAAGATGACATAGGGGGTGGTTCTTACACTGAGTGCGCACAAAGCTAGAAAGATGAATGGACAGGATCCAAGTGCATCAAAAACTTACAAAATAACTGGGTAGAAAAGAAGCCCTCTGCTCCTCAACCCTATTAGATCCAAGCACATGAGCAGGAAGGGGAAATGATCTGTGAGAAGGGAGTTCACCATTCTCCCAGGTTGCAGCACCTGAATAAACCTCTTTCCTTTTGCACCAGCACTTGTCTCACAATTTGGCTTTCATTGTAGCAGACAGCCAAACCTGCATTTTGGTTATAGTAGCATAATGATAGTAGGATATGTCAATGACACCATTTCAATATGGATACAAGAACTGGACAGAAGATCAATAAGGAAACAGAGGACTTGAACAACACTATGAAACAACAGAACCTAACAGGCATATAAAACTCTCCATCCAAATATACAGTAAATATACATTCTGTCAAGTGCACATGGAATGTTTTCCAGGTTGATCACAGGTTATGTCACCAAAAAAAAATCAAATACAAATTTAAAGATATTAAAAGAAGAAAAGTACATTTTATAACAACAATGGAATAAAACTAGGAATCAATAGCCAAAGAAAAACTGGAAAATCCAAAAACACATGGAAATTAAACAACACACTATTAATCACTGGGTTGAAAAGCAAACATAAGAGAATTTAGAAAATATCTAGAGACAAATGAAAACACAACATATCAATTTATGAAATACAGTCAAAGAACTGCTAAGGGGGAACCTTATAAGTGCTTATAGTAAAAAAGAAGTGTCTCAAATCAAAACACTGAATTCACAAATAACAGGACTGAAAAAGAACAAACTAAACCAAAAGCTGACAGACAAAATGTAATAAATATTAAGCAGAGATGAACAAAATAGAGAATAGAAAATGATAAAATTAAGGAAACTCAGAGTTGTTTTTTTGAAAAGATCAACAAAATTGACAAACCTTTGGCTAGATTAACTAAGAGAAACAGAAGACTCAAATAACCAAAATCAGAAATGAAATAGGAAGCATTGCAATTGATGTACAGAAATAAAAATCTTTATAAAAGATTTTTGTGAACAACTGTATGCCAACAAATTGGACAACCGAGAAGAAACAGATAAATTCCTAGAAAAACAATCTACCAAGAAAGAAACATGAAGAAATAGAAAATCTTAAGAGACATGTTAGTAGTTAGGAAACTGGAGCAGTAATAAAAACCTCCCAACAAATAAATGTCAACTACTAGAAAACTTGCTGGAGAATTATACCAAACATTAAAAATAAATAAATAAATAACACCAATACTCCTCAAACTCTTCCAAAACATAGAAGAAAAGGGAATACACCCAAACTCATTCAATGAAGCCAGCATTACTCTGACACCAAAGACAGACATAACAACAAAATTATAGAACAATGTCCTTGATAAACATTGATGCAAAATCCTCAACAAAACAAAAGCAAACCAAATTAAACAACACAGTAAAAGGATTGTAGCCCTGGGCAGGTGGCTCAGCTGGTTGGAATATCATCCCATACACCAAGAGGCTGCAGGTACAGTCCTCAGTCGAGACATATACCTAGTTGCATGTTCAATCCCCGGTGGGGTGCATACAAGAGGCAACAGATTGATGTTTCTTTCTCACATCTCTCTCTCTCTCTCTCTCTCTCTCTCTCTTCCCCTCTTTCATCCCACCCTCTTCCTTCTCTCTAAAATCAATAAACATATACTCAGGTGAGGTTTAAAAAAGGGATTATACACTATGGCCAAGTGCAATTAATTCTTGGAATGAAAGGGTGGTTCAACATATGAAGAATCAATGTAATAAGCCATTATAAAGAGTGAAGTACAAAATCCAGATGAATGTCTTAATTGTTGCAGAAAAAAATGTTTTACAAATTTCAGCACGCTTTCATGAAAAATACACTAAAAAATCTAGGATAAGAAATAAATTACTTCAATATAATAAATGCCAGATATGAAAAGTCTGGAGCTGACATTATACTCAATCGTGAAAGACTGAAAGCTTTCCTGTAATCAGGAACAAGACAAAAATGCTCACCTTCATTTTCACCCTTTCTATTCAATATAGTACTAACAGCTCCTGCCAGAGGAAATAGGCAAAAAATAAATAAATAAATAAAAGTATCTCAAAGTGGGAAGGAAGAAGTAAAATGATCTCTTCAAGATAACATGATATTCTCTCCAGAAAATCCTATAGATTTCACACACAAAAAAACCCTAATATATAAATTCATCAAAAATGCAGGATAGAAAATCAACACACGAAAATCAGATTTTCTCCCTTCAATTGCAAACTGTCATCAATATGAGTACAGGCTTCCAAGTTGATGCTTTTGCTAAAAGAACACTTCAGTTAATGTGCCAGGTTCTCCTGAATACTAGAGACTAAACAGAATCCTGCTGGAAAGTACAGCAGATGGAATGCGCACATCTGTTGCTGTCTGGGAAGTCAAAACTCAAAATAAAGTGTGTTGCTTTATTTACTTAAAAATAAATTTTATACATTAGCAATGACCAATGTCAAAAGGAAATTAAGAAATTAATTCCATTTGTAATAGCATCAAAAAGAATTAAAAAATTAGAAATAAACCTAACCAAGGACTGAAAGACCTGTACATTTGTAACTCAAAACATTGATGAAAGAAATGGAAGCAGAAAAATAATAGAAAGACATCCTGTATTCATGGATAGGTAGCCTTAATATTGTTAAGATGTGAATACTACCAAAGCAATTTACATTTTCAATACAATTCCTATCAAAATCACAATCACATTTTTGTATATGTGTAAAAAATCCATCCTAAAATCCATATAGAATCTCAAGGAAAGATGAACAGTCAAAACAATCTTTTAAAAAAGTGATGTTTCACCTGGCTGGTGTAGCTCAGTGGATTGAGTGTGGGCTGGGAACCAGAGGGTCCTGGTTCGATTCCCAATCAGGGCACATGCCTGGGTTGCGGGCTGTGTCCCCAGTGAGGGCCATGTGAGGAGCAACCATACATTGCTGTTTCTCTCCCTCTCTGTCTCCCTCCATTTCCCTCTCTCTAAAAATAAATAAATAAAATCTTTTTAAAAAAATAACATTAAAAAAATAATAAATAAATAAATAATGTTTCATACTTCCTGATTTAGAAATATACTACAAAGCTACGATAACCAACATGGGACTGAGGAAGATGGCAGGGAGGTAGGTAGGAGCAGAGTCCACTTACCCTGCACACGGGTAGAACACCCAGTGGATCTTCTAAGGAACAGAGTGAATAGCCAACAGTACCCCAGCATATATGAAGATTGGAAACCAAAAATTGTAGAGGACCTTGAAAAATCAGATGATAAGGAGAGACAATAAGGTCCCTGGGACCAATGCAGGACCAGGGCGGCTGCAGCCCCAGGTCCAGCGCCCACCAGGTCTGCTGCAGGGTTCTTGAGAGAGCCGGGGCAACAATGACTCCCTTCCCTGCCAAACAAGGTTTGAGCAGCACCAGGAGAAGCCTGGTTGCTTGAAGCCGCAGAGAGGGTAATAAGAAGTGGCAAACACACAGGGGCTGTGAGCACCCATGGAGACTGTGGTCGCTGGCTGGGGAGAGTTGAGAGTTGGGCCAAGATGGACCCTGACTGGGATAGTCCCCAGTGTGGTTGGAGAGTGGGGCTGTGGGAGAGACCAGGCCCTTGCATGAAGTGGCAGGCTTGAGCAGGAGGAATTTTTCAAAAAGAAAAGGTGAAAAAAGAGACACTC
>PVJI01024311.1:0-22151 GCA_004026765.1 Micronycteris hirsuta
GGGGAGCGGGGGAGGGGTTCGGGCAGGGGTTCCATGGGGAATATAACAGTGGAGAGGGAACAGGACCCAGGGATGGTGCGGGTGGCCTCATAACTGCCCCACCACCGCCATTCCTCGGCCATTGCTTTGCAAACGTTCGGTTGAACTGGCCAGGAGACTGAGCGGGGAGTCGGAGTTCAGAGACGTGTGAACAGTGTGAGTGTACCGTGTGTGTGCGGGCGCGGTGCGCGGCAGCCGGTGTGCCTCTGAGGGAGTGTGTCCGCGACGTACTCGCGAGCGGAGACAGCGTGGGTACCCGTGTGCGCGCGCGCGCGTGTGTTTGTGTGTGAATGTGTGCGGGAAAGGAAGGGGTTGGGGAGCCCGGTCAGACCCCTCGACAGAGCCTTGGCGTGCTGCCCGCAGGGCACCGTGCCCTCGGCCCGCGCCCCCACCCGAGCAGGCCGCGGCTGCTGACCGACAGTAACCCCTCCGCCTCAGGCCCCTCCATCCCCCGCCTCCCCGGCCCGGGCTGGCCCGTACGTCCGCCTGCCCGGTGCTCTCGCCAGGCCCCACCGAGTGCCCGCCATATGGAAGGACAGGCCTGTAACACGAGCGCAGACCCGAGGGGCCAGGCGCCGAGGCGGCGGCCCGGACCTGCGCCGGAAGATTGCCCGCGGGCAACTGGGAGCCACTCTCCCACCGGACTGTCCGACCCCTAAGGCCGGCGCGGAGGGTCAACCGGCTCCTCCGACATTCCTCGGACGCTCTCGCGGAGCCTGGGACAAGGGCGCGGGCGCCCGGCCCTACGCCCAGAAGCGGGCCAGGGCCCACACCCTCCGCGTCCTGGTCAGCACCCGGGGCGCCTGGGGCCGCGTCCACGCGGCCGTCCGGCCTCGCCGCGCCTCTCCCACCTGAACTTGGTTCACGCCGGGCCGGCGGCCAGGCCCCGGCAGTCCTGAGGCCCAGTGGGCAGGGCTGAGGGCAACGGTCTGGCTCCGGGTCTGGCGGCGGCCGCGGGCCGAGCCGCCGATCGGACTCTCACTCACTCGCCCGCTGACCCGCGCGTAGCTGCGGCGGACCACTAGCCTGCGGCTGCTCGCTGGGCGCTCGCTCTCCTCAGCTCACGTGACGCCGCGGGCGCCGAGAAGGCTCGCAGGAGGCTCGGCCTCGGGCGCGCGCGCGATTGGTCCGCGCGGCGCGTCACGCGCCCCGGCCACGCCCCCGGCCCCGCCCCTGGCTACAGCGGGCCCCGCGTCACCCGTCCGCTCTGCGTTCCGGAGCCACCTGCCCGGCGAGCTCCCCAGCTGTGCGCCCGGCCCCCGTCCCCCAGGCCGTATCCCGGCTCCCCAGCCCTGGCCGTGGGCTCTCAGAGTCCGTGGGGGTCAGCTTCTAGACCTTAGTCCCCAAGTGAGAAGGTGAGACAGGCTTCGGGACGTGTGCGAGAACCCTGAGGTAGCCCGGAAGTGCAATCTGCGCGGAGTTGGGCGACCGGGGGTGGGGGGTTTGGGGGGGTCACTGCGGGCGGGGGCGGCCCTGAGCCCTGGCCAGGTCTGCACTCCACGCCACTCCCACCAGCAGCCCAGAACGGGCCACGGTGTCTCCCGTTGGGCCACGGTCTCTCCCGTTGAGCGCTTTGGGGAGCGCGTTGTTGGAGAAATACGGTACAGTCTTTCCTCTGAGGAATCGCAGTTACCCCTGGAAAGTGCGAGCTCGCTGCGCTGCCGCTAAAGCTATCTGAGAAATTTGAGGAGGTCCGCTGGTCCCTGCGTCAAATCTATGACACCAGCTCTGAGGCACTTTCCTGAAGACTGAGGAGCGTGCCTCACGGTCTTCGGTAGTCCGCCGTAATCCCGGGACGCGTTCGCATTCAATTCAGAGACATGAAGAGGGAGCCTTAGGGTGACTTGCCCCAGAGAAACACATGAGCTGAGGGTTATGCCCTTTAACCCACACTACTGTTGGATCCTCAGCCACCATTTTACAGATGAAGAAACAGACTCTGAGAGGCCAAAATATCCACCCCGGATCATACAGCTCGTAAGGAGAGAAGAGAAGGTGAGGCAAGGAGGGCATCTTCCAGGCAACCCGGAGACACGGGCAGAGAGCTCACGTCCTTTCCCCTTCAGGCCTGGGAGGTGGAGAGCGTTTCCCCTGCCCCTCTCTGAGGACACTGCTAGAGCTGGAACTCAGGAACTCATAGCTAGGACTCTCTAGAATGCTGTGGGGCTATGCCCCCACTGGTCCTCTGGATCCTTCTCAGATGCAGCTCCTGCTGGCCCCAGGACCCAAACCCAGGCTTGACCGGGCTCTAGAGGAGCCTCGTGTTGAGGAGGAGGGTGCTCTGCACTGTCTGAACCTATGTGACAGCCCTCGCCAGCATTGGCAGAACAGGTGGACTTCAGCAGTGTTTTTACAGAGGTCTGGACCTTTCAATGACTCATTGTCCTGTCTCTGTGAAGGTGGGAGCCTGGCACATTCATAGCATTTATCCATCTGCCTGCATACTATCCATCCTTCCACTCCTCACACACTCCAGCCCAATGTTCCCCATCCACCAAGTGAAAACTACACCAAAATGTCAGAAGAAGCTTGGAAACAAAGACATCCATAGCAACTTCAGCACACAAGGAAGCTTTGTCATATGGCTGGTCAAAAAGTAGGGATCAGAGAAAGATAAATATTGAATTATCTTACCTATGTGTGGAATCTAAAAAATCAATAAACAAAATCATAGGGGAAAAAAGATTATATTTGTGGCCACCACAAGTCGGGGTTGGGTGGAGGGGGATTAGAGGAAATTGGCCAAAGGTACAAACTTCCAGATATAAGATACATAAGTACTAGGGATATAATAAACAACAGGATGGCTACAGCTAACACTGCTGTATGGTACATAAGAATGTTGTTCAATTCTAAGAGTTTTTATCACAAGGAAAAAATTGTTTTCTTTTTTTGCTTTTTATTGTAACTATATGAGATGATGAATGCTAACTTATTGTGGTGATCATTTTATGATATACATAAGTCAAATCATTATATTATATACCATAAACTGATACAGGGATATATGTCAAATATATCTTAATGAAACTGGGGGTGGGGGTACCTGAAGAACAACCAAGATACTCCTGTTACAGCCTGAGTCAGATCGTATCCCTTCTTGACTCAGAACAGTTCAGTGGCTCCCACATCACCACTGCCTGCAGTGCCCTACCTACAGGATCTGGTCCTCCATAACATCTTTGACCATACCCTCTATTCCTCTCCCCCTTTGTTCACATCACTTCAGTCACCCTGGCCACTTTGTGGTGCCTTAAATATACAGGGCACAATCCCACCTCAGGGTCTTTGCACTTGTTCTTCCTGGCTATATAATGTCTTCTCCACAAATTACATGGCTCCATCACCTCCTTCAGGGTTTTGTTAAATGTTAAATTAACTGTTAAAATTTGTGACAGAGACCTTAACCTGGACAGAAATCATGAAGGGCCATGGGAAGAGCTATCACACCTATGTCATTGTGAGAGTCCTACAGGAAGAACTCTATGTTCACAACAGAGCTCTTTGCTTGTAACAGCCCCTCCCCTAAACTCCTTCTTACCCTCTATAAAGTAATTCCTCCATCTTTGTACACATGGCTTATAATGTCTGCATGTACTAGATTGCAATCCTTTCTTTTTCCTGAATAAATCCTTTTGGTGAAAGAGTACCTAATCAACTTTTGTTTCATGGTCAACCTTTTGGGGAGATCCCAGAGCATTAACCTTGACAGCTTCAGGGCAGGTGCCCCACAGAGCCACTTTGGCTCACTTCTCTCTGGCTTTGAGGCTTAGGCTTGGTCTGCTGGAACCTGGCTTCTGATTTTGCATTCCGAAGCTCTCTGGGCTTTATTCAGGAACTCTTTTTTTTTTTCTTTTCTTCAGTTTTCACATTTTTATTGGGGGCCATCAGGGAGGGGATGTCCTTCCGGTTGATGGAGGTGTTCACAGTTTCTTCAGCCACTCCAGGCTTGGGCGCTGGGGGGTCCTGGGGGTGGCTGGGCACATCGGGTATGTTCCCATCATCTTGGACGGGCACTGAGTAGTTGTAGGGTGTGACCTTGTTGATCATGGTGGCACACTTGGTGTAGGGGCTGAAGAAGGGCAGAATTATAGCGAGGCCCCTGATGGTGAAGGATGCGACCAGCACGGCTCCTTGGCCCAAGCATTCTTGAGGAAGGCGGCGAGTCTCCCTGCCATCTTGGTCTCGGTGGCACGGCGGCGTATTCAGGAACTCTTTAGAGGGGTTTGTTGTTGTTGAAGGGCTTTGTTTGTTTGTTTTGTTTGTTCATTTGTGAGCTTGGTTGATGCTTTGGCCTGACTCCCTAGAGGCAACAGGCTGCTTCCCAGAACTGCATCAGCTTTCTGACAGATTCCACCTGAAACCGGGTTGTTTCAACAGAAACTGAGGCTAGGCTCTGGTCTGCTTCTGTCTGGAACCAGATGGCTCCAATGGAAGATGTGTTTCAGTCTTTGACTTATCTCTCGAGATCAGACTGTTCTACTACAACTGGCTTTTTAACTTTGTCCTGACACCTCTGCAATCAGCGTGTTGTAGGGTTAGACTGGCCAGTATCTAACCTGCAGGTTGCTCAAGCTATTCAAGCTGTTTGGGGCCCTTGCTCTAGAGAAGTCTCTGGAAAATGGGATCTCAGTTATCTAAATCTTTAGATCATATCCTCCAGGGACTCCTTTTGAAATCATGTTTAAAAGCCATAGTCATTCTTCATGTGCATATCTAACTAAATAAGCATATCTGACCAAAAGTCATTAAGAATATCAATGATCACCATGGACAATTTTTGAGATTCCCACACTTACTTTTCTTAAAACCTAATTAGACAATATTATCATTAAAACCAGCAAAGATTAATGGAATACCTGTCTCAAGTGGTATTTTGAGGCTTTCAAATTGTACCAAGAATCTGAGGTTGACTCTGAAAAATAAACTTGTAGAATTAACTGGAACTACTAAACTTTTAAAGAGTGAAAAGATGGTTTCCAACGCCATCTTCACCACCATGATCTTCACTTTCAGTGCTGTCTTGCCCTTCCTCTCAACTCTTTTGTTTCAAGCTAACTGCCTTCCCTGCCTTGCCTCTGGTGTCACCTTCCTCTCTCTGAATGTTCTCTCATTTCCTCTTCCTCTACATATCAGTACCTGTCCTTTTAAAGTTAAGCCCTGTGAGAATCCCAATATACCTCAAGTTTCATATGTCCCCTGGACTAAAGCTGAATTGAAAGCCATTATTAAAGAATTCCCTAAGGTAACTGAGAGTGCTCACAGATTTGTTGAGGAGTTTGATATAGTTATTCAAACCTATCAGCTAGGTTTTCTGATTTATAGCAGCTAATTCATATGCTAGTTGGGGAAGTCCAGCCTTGGTATTGGATGGGAACTGCCCAATGAGAAAATCCTGGGAGGGATTTAGAGTAACAAACCTCTGATTTTTGGAAAGAAGCTACAGGACTCACCCAAGAATTTACCAAGCATTACAGTAGCTTTTTTTTTTTAAGATTTTATTTATTTATTTATTTTTAGAGAGGGGGAAGGGAGGGGGAAGGGAGGGAGACAGAAAGGGAGAGAAACAGCAATGTATGGTTGCCTCTCACATGGCCCTCACTGGGGACCTGGCCTGCAACCCAGGCATGTGCCCTGACTGGGAATCGAACTGGGACCCTCTGGTTCCCAGCCCGCGCTCATTCCACTGAGCTACACCAGCCAGGGCTACAGTAGCTTTTTAAAAGTCTGTTGATTGGAGCAAAATTCAGACTTGCTTACAAAAATCTGACAATACTGTTCATGATTATTATACTTGATTTCAGATCATTTATAAGGAAAATTCTGGTCTTCCTTCAGATGTCAATTTCACTTGAGTACTTTTAAAAAGCCTTTGTTTACAAAGGGGCTGAACTAGCACCTTTCCCTTTTAGTTAAAAGGACCAGGACTAAATAGGAAACCATATTCACCCAAGATTTGGTTAATTTGGCCAGTCAGCTTGCTCATACTCTGCACGATCTATCTAAAAGTAAGATTGGGAGGATGTTTAATTTTTAGCCCTTGCATATGAAGGCTCCTATGTGAAACCAAAACTCCCCTAGCTTCTGCTATCATTACCACAAGCAAGGACATTGAGAAAGGGATTGTGGCAAATTTCAGCACTTCAGGCACCACAGTCTTCTCTCCAGCCTTCAGAAGGTCTCCTAATCCTCAATGATGGGGCTTCATGGAACAACAGGCTTTTCCCAACCCTCCCTCTTAATCAATTTGGAGAAACTTTCCCTCAAATTGGCAATGAATCTGTCTCAGTCCTTATGACACCAGCCCCTGCTTTGGAGTACTAAACAGTTCAAATAGTAGAGATTTCAAATAAACTTTAATAGGTTTCTGTCTCTGAACCTATCCCTCTTTGAGAGATACTCTTTCTCCTTGGTTTTCCTGCCCTAATCATTATTAGGGTGAGACTTCCTAGAGAAGTTTCATCCCTGAATCTCTTTCTCCCATAAGAGGAAATAACCCCCGAATTTGACAGTAGCTATTCAAATAGCCACTCAGGTGAACTAAATAACTTTTCAACATCTTTTATTTGTTCCGTCTTTGAGGATGCTATACCTGAATTTGGGAGCATCAATCAGTTGTCCCTACTGGATCAACTGTTTCATTTTTATGGACGAAATCTTACATTTGCTGCCTACAAGAGACACAACTGAGATCAAAAGACACACACAAATGAAAGTAAAGGGATGAAAAAAGATTTTTATGCAAATTGAAATCAAAACAAAACTGAGGTAGCAATACTTATATCACACACAATAGACTTTAATTTTTTATTTTTAAAGTATATTTTATTATGTTATTAAATTTTTCTCATTTTTTCCTCCCCTTTATTGCTCTCCGACCTGTACCTCCCCCTACCACCAGCATTCCCCCACTTTAGTTCATGTCCATGGGTCAAACATATGAGTTCTTTGGTTTCTCCATTTCCTATACTATTCTTAACCTCCCCCCGTCTATTTTCTACCTAGCATTTACACTTCTTATTCCCTGTACCTTTACCCCCATTCTCCTCTCTCTCTACCCGCTGATAACCCTCCTCGTGATCTCCATTTCTGTAATTCAGTTCCTGTTCTACTTGTTTGCTTAATTTGTTTTTGTTTTTGTGTTTTTTCTAGGTTCAGTTGTTGAGAGTTGTGAGTTGCTTCTCATTTAACTGTTCATAGTTTTTATCATCTTCTTTTTCTTATTAAATCCCTTTAATATTTCATATAATAAGGGCTTGGTGATGATGAAATCCTTTAACTTGACCTTATCTGAGAAGCACTTTATCTGCCCTTCATTCTAAATGAAAGCTTTGCTGGATAGAATAATCTTGGATGTAGGTCCTTGCCGTTCACGACTTGGAATACTTTCTTCCAGCCCCTTCTTGCTCACAAGGTTTCTTTTGAGAAATCAGCTGATAGTCTTATGGGAACTCCTTTGTAGGTAACTGTCTCCTTCTCTCTTGCTGCTTTTAAGATTCTCTCTCTATCCTTAATCCTGGGTAATGTAATTATGATGTGTCTTGGTGTGTGCTTCCTTGGGTCCAACTGCTTAGGGACTCTCTGAGCTTCCTAGACTTCCTGGCAGTCTATTTCCTTTGCCAGATTGGGGAAGTTCTCCTTCATTATACTTTCAAGTAAGTTTTCAGTTTCTTGCTCTTTCTCTTCTTCTTCGGGTACACCTATGAGTTGATGTTGGAACATTTAAAGATGTCCTAAAGGTTCCTAAGCCTCTCCTCATTTTTTTGAAATCTTGTTTCTTCATTCTGTTCTGGTTGAATGTTTCTTTCTTCCTTCTGCTCCAAGTCATTTATTTGAGTTCCAGTTTTCTTCCCTTAACTGTTGGCTCCCTGTATATTATTCTTTATTTCATTCTGCATGGCCTTCATTTTTCCCTCTATTTTGCAACCATACTCAACCATTTCTATGAACATACTGATTACCAGTGTTTTGAACTCTGCATCTGATAGGTTGGTTATCTCTTCATTACTTAATTCTATTTTTGGAGCTTTGATCTGTTCTTTCATTCAGGCCATATTTTTTTCCTTGGCCCACCTGTTACACAGTAAGGAGCAGAGCCTTAGGTATTCGCCAGGATGGAACCCAAGTCACTGCGTTGTGGTGCTGTATGTGGGACAGGAATAGTTGTCTATTTATTGCATATGTCTCTTATTAGTTGACAAGCTCCTTAAGAATATGGAGTTGGAAAAACACTCAAATTTGTGGAGATTGAATAGCATGCTATTAAACAACAAATGGGTTAATAATGTCATCAAGGAAGAAATCAAAAATTTTCTGGAAACAAATGAAAAAGAACACACAGCAGTCCAAAACTTATGGGACACAGCAAAGGCAGTCCTGAGAGGGAGGTTCATAGCAATACAGGCCTACTTAAAAAAGACATTTCAAACAAACAACCTAACCCTACATCTACAAGAACTGGAGAAACAACAACAAACGAAGCCCGGAGTGAGTATAAGGAAGAAATAACCAAGATCAGAGCACAGTTAAACAATATAGAGACTATAAGAACAATTTAAAGGATCAATAAATCCAGGAGCTGGTTCTTTGAAAAGATAAACAAAATTGACAAGCCCTTACGCAAACTTATCAAGAAAATAAGAGAGAGAACCCAAAAACCAAAATCAGAAGTGAAAAAGGAGAGATTACAACTGATACCATAAAAATACAAAGCATTGTAAGAAATTACTATGAAGAATTATATGCCAAGAAATTTGAAAACCTGAGTGAAACGGACAATTTCTAGAAAAATGTAATCTTCCAAAACTCAATGAAGAAGAAGCAGAAAGCCTGAACTGACCAATACCAGCTGGCAAAATTGAAGCAGTAATCAAAAACCTGGTACACAAAAATCCTGAACAGTTTCACAGGAGAATTTTACAAAATATTTAAGGCAGAGCTAACTTCTATCCTTCACAGACTATTCCAAAAAATCCAACAAGACAGAAGACTCCCAAACTTTTTATGAAGCCAGTAACATCCTAATCCCAAAGCCAGATAAAGACACAACAAAGAAAGAAAACTTCAGGCCAATATCGCTGATGAACACAGACACTAAAATCCTCAACAAAATATTGGCAAACCCCATCCAGCAATACATTGAAAAGATCATACACCATGATCAAGTGGGATTCATCCCAGGGATGCAAAGATGGCACCATATTCTGAAATCAATAAACGTAACACATCAAATAAAAAAAGGAAAGACAAAAATCACATGATCATATCAATAGATCCAGGAAAAGCATTTGATGAGGTACATCACCTATTTCTGATAAAAACACTCAGAAAAATGGGAGGAGAAGGAGCATACCTCAACATAATAAAGGCCGTATATGAAAAACCTACAGCCAATATCATACTCAACGGGCAGAAACTAAAATCTTTCCCAACTAAGATCAGAAAGAAGACAAGGATGTCCACTTTCACCACTTCTATTCAACGTAGTATTGGAAGCCCTAGCCACAGCGATCAGACAAGAAGAAATAAAAGGCATCTAAATTGGAAAGGAAGATGCAAAATTGCCATTGTTTGCAGATGACATGATAGTGTACATAGAAAATCCAATAGACTCCACCAAAAATTACTTGACCTAATAAGGGAATTTGGCAGAACAGCGGGACACAAAGTAAATATTCAGAAATCAAAGACATTTTCGTACACCAACAATGAAATATCAGAAACAGAAATCAGGAAAAAAAACATTTGATATAGCAGCAAGAAAAATAAACCTAGGAATAAACCTAACCAAGGAGGGAAAAAACCTGTACTCAGAACATTACACAACTCTGAGAAAGAAATTAAGAAAGACACAAATAAATGGAAGCATGTACTGTGTTCATGGATTGGAAGAATTAACATCATCCAAATGTCCATACTACCCACAGCAATTTATAGATTCAATGCAATCCATATTAAAATATCAAAGATATATTTCACAAATATAGAACAAACATTTCAAAAATGTATATGGAACCGTAAAAGACCCCAAATAGCCACAGCAATTCTGAGAAAGAAGAACAAAGTAGGAGGGATCGCAATACCTGATATCAAACTATATTACAAGACCACGGTAATCAAAACAGTTGGTACTGGCATAAGAACAGACACATAGATCAATGCAACAGAACAGAGAGCCCAGAAATAAACTCAAGTCTTTATGGTCAATTAATATTTGACAAAGGGGGAAAGAATCATAAAATGGAGCAAAAATAGCCTCTTCAACAAATGGTGTTGGGAGATCTGGATAGCTACATGCAAGTAAATGAAACTCAACTACCAACTTACACCATACAGAAAAATAAACTCAGGATGGAGAAAAGACATAAATATAAGTCTCTACACCAAAAAGTCCTAGAGGAGAACATATGCAGGAAAGTCTCAGATATTCCACTCAGCAATATTTTCACCAATATATCCCCTAGAGCAAGTGACATAAAGTAAAGAAAAAACACATGAGACTTCATCAAAATAAAAACTTCTGCACAGCTAAAGAAAACCATCAGCAAAATGAAAAGGGAACCAACCGTATGGGAAAATATATGTGTAAATGTTACCTCATACAAGGGCTTGATCTCCAAAATACATAAAGAACTCACATGACTTCACTCTAGGAAGACAAACAGCCCAATTAAAAAATGGGCAAAGTACCTAAACAAACACTTCTCCAAGGAGAATGTACACAGGGTTCAGAGACATATGAAAGGATGCCCAGCATCACTAGTCATCAGAGAGATGCAAATTAAAACCACAATGAGATACCACTTCACACAGGTCAGAATGGCCATCATTAACAAATCAACAAACAACAAGTGCTGGTGAAGTTGTGGAGAAAAGGAAAGCCTAGTACACTGTTAGTGGGAATGCAGACTGGTGCAGCCATTTTGGAAAACAGTATGGAATTTCCTCAGAAAACTAAAAATGGAACTGCCTTTTGACCTAGCAATTCCGCTGCTGGAATTATACCCTAAGAATCCTGAAATACCAATTCAAAGGAATCTATGCACCCCAATGTTCATAGCAGCACAATTTACAATAGCCAAGTGCTGGAAGCAACCTAAGTGCCCATCAGTAAGTGAGTGGATCCAAAAACTATGGCACATTTACACAATGTAATACTACACAACAGGAAGAAAGAAGGAGCTCCTGTCCTTCTCCAGGGCATTGATGGGTCTGGACAGCATTATGCTAAGTGAAATAACCCAGGCAGTGAAAGAGAAATACTATGTAATCTCACCTATAAGAGGAATCTAATAAACAAAACAAACAAACAAGCAAAATACAACCAAAAACATTGAAATAAGAGCAAACTGACAGTAACCAGAGGGGAGGTGGGAGGGGATAATGGGGGGGAAAGGGAGAAAGATCAAGGAACATGTATAAGGGACAGATGAACAAAGCCAAAGGGGGGTAGGATCGAGGGTGGGAGGTGGGGATGGGTGGGCCATGGGGGATTGGTAGGGGGAAAATGGAGACAACTGTATTTGAACAACAATAAGAAGAAAAGAAAAGAATATGGACTTGAATTTTTTCTTCATTGCTGTATCTCCAGAACCTAAGACACTTAAGAAATACCTTTCCAGTGAACAAGGAGATTGTTTCTGCTCTCTCCTTCTCAAGTTTCTAATATATTGATAGTATATTTTTTAAAAAGTTCCTGGAGGGCTGGCATTGTCCCATAGCCCTCTAGTAAGCAATTTTGGCCTCATTGTTTCCCATACCCATGCCCACTGTCCCTCATAACCTGAGTCTTTTTTTTCAACTCACCCCTGAGATCTGAGCCCAGCCTGTCCTCAGGGTCCATTCAGTGGCTCAGTGGTCTCGGCACAAAGGTACCACCCGAGACTATCAAGTTCTGTGACCTACTGCAGTAATGAACTTCTCCCCCTTCTCATGTGGAAAGCAACAAATCCTCCCATCCTCAGCTCCTGTCTCTCAGCTGAGCCTCAGGGTTTTCTGGCCAATGTCCTTCTCTTCTAATCAGTGAAGGTCTAGGGTGTTGAGGAGACCCCATCTGTTGCGGGCTTAGGAAGTAGTTTTCAGGTATGAGCTAAGAGTGAGTAGGCACAAAGAGAAGGTCATGGAGGTGGTCTTGCTGGGTAAAAAATACACTGCAGCAGGGTCCACAGGCACAGGCCTGAATCCTTTCTCCATCAAGCAGGACCCTGGAGTTTATGTGTAGGCAGAGCCCAGTTTTGTCCCTGCTCTGGGGAGAACAGCTAATGCCCAGGCCCAGGGACCTCCACCCTGGGCACACAGCTTTGAGAGACATTAGCCCAGGGCCCTGGGGACATAACTGTCAAGAAGAAACCGGAATAGGGCCTGAGTCCAGGAGCCTATCACCAAAGCCCAGACTAGTAGCAAAGGACCCAGAGACAGAAATGTGGCTAACTCTGAGGCAAGAACTCCCATATTCCCTGCTTCAGAGCTATGCACACAGGTGCAGCTCGAGGGGCAAAAGGCCTTCAGCTTTCTTCTTTATCTCTGTCATGAATGGTGGTCCCTGGCATCTTCTAAGATTTCCAGACAGCCCGATGGCTGAGAGTCAGGGTGGGGGCAGCCTGATTCTCAGCCTGGTGGGGCTGTGTGTATAGCAGTCTGGACTCTGGTCCTGAGCCCTAGCCAGCGGAGCGGCATTGAGCAAGTCAGTTTGCCTGCCAAAGCCTCAGTTTCCTCATCATAAAATGAGTGCCAAGACCGCTGTCCTACTTGCCTCACAGGGTTATTTGAGGATCAAATAAAGTAATAGATGGGAGAAGGCACTGAAAAGTACAGAGGCTGGAGAGAGGCTATTATTACTCTTTCCAGAATATATTCAGCACTCCTTGACCCCACCCTCCTCTGGACTGGTGCTGGGCAAGGCTGCAGAATGGGGACCATTGCACGGAGCCTTGGGGGCGGCAGAATGATGGGCAGTGCAGGGGGGCAAATAACAACTCAGATGAGGCAACTAGTGGGAAAACGCAAGAAGCCCGGAAAATGGTGACTACTTGTCCTCCATAGGACCAAAGGTATCTTTGTCCCCTGTGGGTTCAAGCCTAAGCCTCTCAGAGTGACATCCAGGCCATTTGTTTGAGCAATTCTTTTAAAAATAACACCTGTACATTGTCATAAAGTTCAAATACTACAGAAAGACGTGAAATGAAAAGTTATTCAGCCCCAGGCCCGCTCAGCATTTCTGTTTTGTTTTTCCTTTACCAAATTCTAAAGAGCATTCTTATCTCTTTTGTGTGTATAGAGGAAGTATATGGCCCCCACTCTGTGTGCTGGGTTCTGTATTTGACCTTCCAGCTCTCTCTCCACTCTTCTTCACCTGTTTTGTGCCCCCAGAGGCCCATCTGCACAGATCACAAACAATGGGTTTGCCCAGTGGAAGGCAACAGACTGGTAACCCCTCCAGAGGCCCGTCAGGGCAACTCTCCTTCCTATACATCTCCAACTTGCAGGCTCATAATAATGGTAGCACATGTATTGCACTCACAGATACTCACTCTCTTATCTTCACAACAGCCTGAGAGGTCAACATTATGAATGAGGAGATGCTTCTCAGAAAGAGAGTGTTACTCTGAGGGACAGTATATAAGGTCCAATGGGATGATTATGGTGGGGCCTGCAAGGACTTGCCCCTAAGCCATGCACCAGCACTAGTCTGGTGGGCTCCCGGGGCCTGGGTGGCAGGCCTTGAACGTCTGAGCTCACAGGAGGGCCCAAGGACACCCACAGACAGACTGGCTTGGATGAGAAACGTGTGTGCAGGGCCTGTCCTGGATATGTTCACGGGCATCAGCAATTCTGCCACTGCTCCTCCACAAGCTGGGCCCATTAGTTGCTGCATAAACTGCATCCACAAGCTACAGAGCATCTTCAGCCCTGGGCCCCACCCTGCCCAGCCCCAATCTCTGACTATTCCCCAAACAACTCCCCTTGAGCATCTCACAGGCGTTGCAAAGCTGAACTGTTCCAAGTCAAACTCATCAAGCCTGCCCCCTGTGCCCTGGTCTATTAGTCAGCTTGGGCTGCCATAAGGAATACCATGGACAGAGCCACTTAAACGACAGACATATTTCCTCAAAGTTTTGGAGTCCAGGAGTCAGAGATCAAGGTGTCAGCAGGGTGGATTCCTACTAAGGATGGCTGTCTTCTCACTGTGTCTTCACATGGTCATCCCTGTGTCCTCACATGGTCATCCCTGTGTGTGTTTGTGTCCTGATATTTTCTTATAAGGACACCAGCGCTATTGGATTAGGGCTACTCAAGTGACCTCATTTCACCTTAACTGCCTCTTTGAATGCCCTGCTCTAAATACAGTCACATTTGAGATACTAGATTTAGGACTTCAGCATATGAATTTGGGGTTGGAGGCATAATGACATCATTAGCCCCTTGGGGTATACCAGCTCAGACAACAGCACCCTCACACCTGCCTCTTCCAGAGTCATACCCAGCAACAGCCACCCAGTTATCTGAGGGATCATCTGATGGTGGTCATCTCACTGCATCGTCCCCACTCTATCTCCTTCACCCTTCCACAGTGGGATGCAGGTGGCCAGCCAGAAGGGTCTCCTAGCTGGACACCCACTGTAGCTCCTCGTGGCCACCATAAAAGACCCATGCCCTAACTTACCCTGCATCCAAGGCTCTGGGTGACAGGCCCTTGCCAAATGTCCACTTGCTGCTACTTGTCCTATCCCAAGAGGGACTCTTTCTTGCACAGCTCCACCTCTGTCAGAGCAAGGACTCTGAACTAACCCGCCTGGGCTCAAATACTGCTCTTGCCACCTGTCAGCCATTCAATACTAGGTGAGCTATTTCTTTTTTTGCCACTATTTCCCATCTATAAAATGGGACAACAGCTGTGATGCTTCTTAAAGAGTTGTTGTGGGGAGCACTGCTGGCTGAAAGACTCCGGCAGCCACACCTCCAGATCCAGGCTGAGGACCAATCACAGTAGGTACTGGCAGTGCCACTCCAGGCCAACCCAGGGTTCCTGCAAGCTGTCTGGGCTCTGGGGCTCCCCATGAACATGACCAAGGTGTCTCTAGGCTGCACTGCAGTCTGAGGCTCTTCCTCCCAGTCCTCCCTCCCTCCCTCCCCCTCTCCTTTTCCAGGTGTCAACCCTGCACCCAGACCAAGGCTCTCCCACTGTTCCTACTCCCACTTCCTCCTCATCCTCCATGGGCGTTTCCCCTCTAAACCTGTTGCATGTCTTATTCCATCTGCTTCTCTGAAGACAAGATCTGGCACAAGCAACTACCTCATAGGTTGTTCAAAGATTAAAATGAATTAATATATATAGAACCTTAGAAAAGTACCAGGAACAGAGTATACATCTTTGACTTGCAACCCCATGGGGTTCCTTCCTTGAAGTTACCCTCAGGGGCAGCACCTGCCTATCCTGGGGAGACTCCTGGATTTTCTGAGTGTGCATTGCTCCCTCTGACCACAGAGCTTTGCACCCCTGCTGCCTTTGCTGGGAACAGCCTCACCCTTCTTCCTCATCAGTTTCCACTCATTCTCTACATCACATCACAAATGTCGCTTCCTCAGGGAAGCTTTCCAGGCCTCCTTTATATGCTCTCCCAACATCATGTACCTCTCCTTCAGAGCATTTTCCAGGGTTACCCATTCATGTGTGTGTTCATTCCCCTCACACTTATCTCTCTGTTGCAAAGATTGCCATTCTTCAGATAATACTTTTTCCCTTTCCCAGAACTTCCAATTTTTAGCAGAGCACAGCGTTGCTCTGAAGAAAGCTTGCATTTCCCTTGCAGCTGGCCAATAGAAAGTGTGCAGAAGTGCTGGCTGTGGGTGCTGAATTCCCGGTGAAGGGAGGGGCGTAACTCCTTCCACTTTCCCTCCTGTGCTGATTGCACTGCAGGCAGGAGGACAGAGGGTAGTGCTATCAGGATGGGGGAGGGGGAGACAAGATAGAAGGAACACAGACCCAGACAACCTCCCAGAGCAGAACTACCTCACCAGCATGCACTTTCTAGGATGGAGGGGGAAAAAGTCTAGCATGCTTAAGCCAATATTGCTTTGAGTCTACATTATGGCAGAGGATTCTCCATCTTCAGGACATGCAGCTCTGTAAAGGCAGGGAGCATGTCTGTCTTGGTGTCACAACATCCTACTGGCACCTAAGAGGTCCTCGATTAATGTATGATGAGTAAGTGTTCAGGTCTTTGGGATCTGGGCCATTTCTTGGTCATTCCTGCAATACCCAGCCTGTGTAATGAAAGGCTGATTAAATTCTGCAGAAGCACTGTCCAGCAGAACTTTCTGTGATGAAAGAACTGTCTCATATATCCCTGCCCCCATGTTAGACAGTGCCTGTCAGAGCTTGAACACCGTTTAGGGAGGATGTTTGCAAGGTTACCCCTCCTCTAACAGAAGCATTAGCAGTCCACTGAGATTAGGTGGGCATTTGCTCCATCCCTGACACATAAGCCAGGCTGCAAGGCAGAACAGGCCTTCAAGCCCCTGCTCACAGCCCCTCAGTGAGGTTCTCATCAGGGAACAGTGTCGTGGTTATATCAATGCCCATCACGGTGTCAGCTCTTCCCAGACATCACTTCCTGCTAATGCCCACACCACATGTCAGGGAGGAAGACCATATCTGCTTCACAGTAGGGGTCTTGAGCAGCTTTCCCAGTCTTCAGTTGCTGAAGAGATGAGCAGAAAAAGGTTAGACTCACTGTGTGCCAGGCCTATGCTGGGCATCTCACAGACACACTCTCTGAGACATAAGGAGAAGGGCAGGGCCCACTGTGTGTCATGCCCAGCACCATGATATGCAGGATAATCAGGTACTCCTTGACTCTTCCCATTTTACAGAAAAGAAAACTTAGGCCAGAGAGGTGAAGCAACTCACCCAAGGTCACATAGCAAATAAAATAGCAAAGGCAGAACTAAAACTCGAACCTCTTCGTTTCAGGGGTCATTCTTTTCCCTTATCACCAGGCTGCTGAGTTCAGCTCCACACACAGCACTCATTCCTGCTCCATCCCACAGAATGTGTCAGTCAAACTGCACCCATGTCACCCACAGATGACCTCACCCTGAAAACTCAAGAAAGAGCTGGGACAGCTAGATGCAACAAAGGTAGAGCCCCACCTCCAGCCTCATCCCTTCTGCAGTTCTGATTAGACCATCAGAATTTCCACAAGCACTGTGTCACAGAAAGGGGGAGTACGGAGTATCATTGTCAAAACCAGCTAAGGGCCCTGCAAGTTAGGGAGGAAAGATTCTCCTTGGGCACACTCTGCGACTTTGTGTCCAAAAGAACTTAAGAATTGAAAAGAGCAGGAGCCCCCTGGGCAAAGGTTAAGTGAGCAAGAGGAGGGATGGGAGTATGCCCAGTGCTTTGTTAAGCTGTTTAAACAGATAAATCTATTTAATCTTCCTAACTCCTCTCCTACTAGGTCCATGGGGGAACAGAGACACAGAGAAGTCACTTGCTCAGAATCGCTCAGCCAGCAGGAGGTGGTGCTGGTGTTCCAACCCAGAAAACAATAAGGTAATAAGAATTTGGGAGGTATCTGCTGTTTTATGGAAAATGCTGTGAGAGCCTGGAAGGGAATGATCTAGGGAAAGGTCCCCCAAGAGGTGGAGGTGGAAACTTGTAGGGGAAGTGTTGGGGCATGTGGGCACCAAATAATTCCTAGGGCAGGAAACAGCTGAAGAACAGCTAGGGTAGTGATGTCTGCCATTCCCCTGTCCAGTGTCTGCTGTCAATTGGCCTTTATCTTTTTATACCCACTACTCTGGAAAAGTCTATTGCACCCCACCCTGGAGGATTAAGGAACAAATGTCATGGCTCTGAAGCCCAAACAGTGACCAACAGCCTAGTGGGCCTGGGGTTGAGCCAAGCATGCCAGCCCACTGTGAGGAGTCAGGACAAAGGTGTTAATGCTGGCTCAGAGACTCAGAATAACAGTATTGTAAATAAGAGAGGTGTCTGTCACACACTTGCCCACCAGTCCAAGCTGCTGACTCTCAGGCTGCTATGGTGTGTCCGAATGGCCAGCGCCCAGACTTCTCCCCTGCTAGCCCCTGCCCACTTCCACTTGATGACTCACAGCCACATACAGGCTCCATCCCTATGGCTAGCGGAAAGAGGAGGGAAGCGTGTACCCTCACCCTTCAAGGAGCCAGCATAACTGTGAGAAAATAAGAGTCTGAGCATGAGGTTTCTGACCAGCTCTGTGTCTCTCTGCCAGTGGATCTAGGGACCCAGAGACCTGGAGTCTGGTTCCATCTCTAAGTGGCTGCAGAGATCAGAGCAATTCTCCACATTCCACGGGTCGGTTTTCTCCTCTGCAACAAAAGTTTGGCTAAAACAACCCCTGAGGGTCCTGAGTGGAGGACTCTGAACCACAGGTCTTCAGAGGCAGTTGAGGCAGAGCCTTGGGGAAAGAAAGGGTGCAATGAGGCTATGTGCTGCTCCCTCAACTGTGCAGTGAGGCCTAGGCAAGCAATGCATCCCAGGCCATTGGCACAGCCCCAGAGCTTCCAAGCTTTCTTGGAAAAGCTTCTGTAAACTACTGGCTAGTACAGTAGGTAACTTTATTAAGTGCTTAGCTCCATACAAGACATGGAACTAAGGTTAACATGTATGAGTACTCACTACATGTAAGGCACTGTTTTAGGTGCTTTACAACATTCATCTCCTTAAACCATACAATTTCTCTCTAACATAGGCATCTTTGTGATCACTGTGGGCATAGTGAATCCATAAAACCAACCACTATGGAAAAGGAGGACTTAGAGGACAAGAAAGGATTCTTGAAAATTTAATACTGAATAATATTCACGAAAATCCAACCAAGATTGAATAAGTAGAATTGATACAACTGGGAAATAAGTCAAAATGATAGATGGAAATCATAAGAAAAAAAATTCACAATGTCTACTGGAAGGAACTGAATTCACATTCAGAAGTGCAGATAGATCAAAACCATCTCTCAGTGAAAGTGAAGTCCAGCCCTTCCTCAGCTTGGGTGGATTGGTGTTGATGGGTGACAGGGAGTTAATGAGTCACTCCTGCTGGGTTAAAGTCCTCAGAGTTTAACACATGTTTTTCAGGCCCATCTTGAGCCTAAAGTTTCCATCCCATTTCCCCAGGGTGCCTATCCTGTGATTTGGGGGATTGCTGGCTGTCATTCGGCTCTGAGCAAACCACAAGGAACCAGGGTGGGTGGGAAGTCACTGTTGATCGCACATGTAGGGCAGGCTTTACACACAAGCAATGGTCTGTGCAGGAGTCCTGGACTTATGAGAAGAAGTCAGGCACATTGGACTGGCACTACCTCCCCAGCCCGACACTAGCCACTTGCCAGGTTGAGAGAGGAATCCCTCATTACTTCAAAACACAGTAAGGAAAACACTGACTCACGTGGAAAAAAGACACAAACAGAACATGGAAACAGCCAGCACATGCACTAACCTCACCGCTGATCAAAGAAATACAAATTAAAACAAGATATCCTTCTCACGCAGTTGACAGAATGTTTTAATGTTTAAACACTGTTGGAAAGTAGTTAAACTGGTACATTTCCAGAAGGCAACCTTGTAATATACCCATTGTTTTTGAGTTGATAATTCTGCTTTTAGAAACTGATCACAAAGAAATTATCAGATTTGCAGTCAGATTTATATACAAATCTGTTCCCAACATTACTTACAATTGAGAAAATTAGAAACCAATTGACATCCAACAAAAAGAAAACTGATAATGAACTATGCCCCATCTGTGCAGTGAAATATCATTTATCTATTTAAATCAGCTTTTTAAAAAAACCATTTGATGAAATGTAGTGAAAAACAGGGTGCAAACTGTGTATAGGAATTATTTTATATTTAAGTAGGTAAAAATATTCAATATTCATAGAAATATTAGAAATAGATATAGAAGTATTTATACTGATTTTTTAAAACATTTTATTTATTTATTTTTAGACAGAGGGGAAGGGAGGGGGAAAGAGAGGGAGAGAAACAGCAATGTGTGGTTGCCTCTCACATGGCCCCCACTGGGGACCCAGCCTGCAACCCAGGTATGTGCCCTGACTGAGAATATACTGATTTTTTTAAATGTCTGCTTTAAGTAAGGGAATCACAAGTGATCTCTTTTTTAGCATTAAATTTTTTACCTTTCCAGATTTTCTACAATGAATATATACTTCTTTAATAACCAGAACAAATATGGTTTTGTTTTATGTCTGTTTTGATTGTGAAAATTAGTATGTTATATTTGAAATAGATTTTATTAGTATAAATGTAAATGTTCTCACTGCACAAAATATCAGAAAATATAGACAAGTATCAAAATGAAAAAACTCATTTTAATTACACCACAGTTAACATTTTCTTGCTCTTACAAAAATAGAAACATTATATACATATTGTTTTGGTGCCTTTTTTTAAACAATAAGATGGTTTTGTTTCACCCTCTGAATCATCTCAGTACACAGTTCAATAGTGTCAAATGTGCTCACATTGTTGTGCAACTATCACCATTATCTATTTCCAAAATTTTCGTCTTCCCAAATGGAAATGCTATACTCATTAAACAGTAATTCCCTATCTCCTGGAAACCACCGTCCTACTGTCTTCGTGAGTTGGACTCCTCTAGAAATCTCATGTAAGTGAAACCATATGAGATTTCAAGAGGACAATATTTGTCCTTCTGTAACTGGCTTATTTCACTTACAGAATGTCCTCAAGATTCATCCATGCTGTGACATGACTCAGAATTTCCTTCTTTTTAATGGCTGAATCACATTCCATTGCATGGATAGACCACATTTTGTTTATCTATTCACCAATCGATAGATATGGGGTACTTCTGAAGCTTTTTTAAAAAATTTGTTTTATTGTTGTTCAATTACAATTGTCCCCATTTTTCCCCTGTAGCTCTCCCCTGCCCTGCCTACTCCCGATCTCCCACATTGAATCCTCCCTCTCCCTCCCCATTGTTCTTGTCCACGGGTCCATTATGCATGTTCCTTGACAACCCTTCCCCTTCTCCCCCACTCCTCCCCCATTAACACCTTCTGCCCTCTGTTCTGGTCACTGTCAGTTTATTCTTTATTTCCATGTCTCTGGTTCTATTTTGCTAGCTTATTTGATTTCTTGATTAGGTTCCACTTATAGGTGAGATCATATGGTATTTGTCTTTCACCACCTGGCTTATTTCACTTAGTATCCATACTCTTCAGTTCCATTCATGCTGTTGTGAAGGGTAGGAGTTACTTCTTTCTTTCTGCTGAGTAATATTCCATAGTGTAAATGTACCACAGTTTTTTTAAACTATATTTTATTGATTATGCTGTTATAGTTGTCCCACTCTTCCCCCCTTCTTGCCCCTCACCCCCTTCCCCCCCCTTCCCCACCCTTTAGTTTTTGTCCATAGATCATACACAAAAGTCCTTCTGCTTCTGCACTTCCTATACTATTCTTAACCTCCTCCTGTCTGTTTCCTACCTCCCATTTATGCTACTTATTCTGTGCCCCGTTCCCACCCTCTCCCCCTACCACTCCCCTGTTGATATCCCTCCATGCCTTATATAACTCCCTTTAACATTTCGTACAATAAAGGCTGGGTGGTGATGAACTTCTTGAACTTGACCTTATCTGAGAAGCACTTTCTCTGCCCTTCCATTCTAAATGAAAACTTTGCTGGATAGAGTATTCTTGGATGTAGGTCCTTGCCTTTCATGACTTGGAATACTTCTCTCTAGCCCCATCTTGCCTGTAAGGTCTCTTTTGAGAAATCAGCTGACAGTCTTATGGGAATTCCTTTGTAGGTAACTGTCCCCTTTTCTCTTGTTGCTTATTCTTAATCTTGGGTAATGTAATTATGATGTGCCTTGGTGTGTTCCTCTTTGGGTCCAACTTATTTGGGACTCTCTGAGCTTCCTGGACTTCCCGAAAGTCTATTTCCTTCACCAGCTTCGGGAAATTCTCCATCATTATGTGTTCAAATAAGTTTTCAATTCCTTGGATTTCTTCTTCTTCTTCTGGCAGCCCTATGATCCATATGTTGGGCCGTTTACAGATGTCCTGGAGGTTTCTGA
>PVJI01024312.1:0-22143 GCA_004026765.1 Micronycteris hirsuta
CCTTTGAGAAATCAGCTGACAGTCTTATGGGGATTCCTTTGTAGGTAACTGTCCCCTTCTCTCTTGCTGCTTCTAAGATTCTCTCCTTATTTTTAATCTTGGGTAATGTAATTATGATGTGTCTTGGTGTGTTCCTCTTTGGATCCAACTTCTTTGGGACTCTCTGAGCTTCCTGGACTTCCCGAAAGTCTATTTCCTTTGCCAGCTTCGGGAAATTCTCCATCATTATGTGTTCAAATAAGTTTTCAATTCCTAGGATTTCTTCTCCTTCTGGCAGCCATATGATCCGTATGTTGGGCCGTTTACAGATGTCCTGGAGGTTTCTGAGCCCCTCCTCCGTTTTTTGAATTCTTGTTTCTTCTTTCTTTTCTGGTTGTATGTTTTTTTCTTTCTGCTGGTCCACTCTGTTGATTTGAGTCCCAGTTTCATTCTTATCTCTATTGGTTCCCTGCAGATCTCTCCTCATTTGTTCCAGCAATTTCAATAATTTTTCATCGAATTCTGAAAGCATCCTTATTACAAGGGTTTTAAACTGTGCATCTGATAGGTTGGCTATCTCTTGGTTGGTTAGTTTTGGAGCTTTAATCTGTTCCTTTCTTTGGGCCATTTTTTCCCTCGGTGAGCCTGTTACTGTAAGGAAGGTGGAGCCTTGGGGTTCGCCTGGGCAGGGAAGCTCCTGGTAGTTGTGCTGTGACGTAGCCTGTGGGGGCGGGACCTGAGCACACAATGGCGCCTTCTCCGCTCTCCTCTCCGCACCCACACTGCCTCCTGCAAGCAATTTGAGCCCCTCTGCGCCGGCTCCTGGGGTCGCTCCGGGTCGGTGTACGGGCTGCACAGCTCCAATCCCCCGTGGGTCTCCCCAAAGAACTCTCCTGTGACGCCGGGAGTTCCTCCTGCCGCCGGCTCCACCTCCACAGGTGCTCTCAATCTGCACCGATAGGTTGCACCCTGCTTTCTCTCCAGGACCGTCTGCCCGCGAATGTGGACCTGCCCGGTCCACCAGTCTCGGTCCCGCTGGGTCCGGATGAGCCGGGCACTGGCCGCGCTTCGGTTAGGACCCCTGTCTCTCAGTGTGCTGCAGCTGTGCGGGAACCGCCCCTCCAACCGCGGCGGTCCTTCGGTCTGCTCACCAGCTTGCCAGCGGGTCGCAGAGCGGTCTCCCATCGCCCTGCTCCTCCTGGTTCACCTGACTGGATGAATGTATCTTCTTTAATTTCTTGGTTGTCGGACTTCCTCTCAATACGATTTTCTGTCAGATCTGGCTGTTTTGGGTTGTATAAATTTCTGATATTTTTCCTTGTTTGGTTGTGTGAGGAGGTACGGCGCATTCACCTATGCCACCATCTTAGGAAGTCCTATTATTTAGAAATTTAAATAAAATTTTAGTTCTTTAAAAATTTAAACTATTTTGTCACATAATCCAAATTTAGCATAACCAGTGTATATACTGATGCATATTAAAATCATAGCAAGTTAAGAAGAATCATTGATTTTATAAATGTATCACAACTACAAAAAGCAAAAATCATACTTAAAAACAACATATTAATAATTCTTCCAAAAACAGGAAAAACACAATAAAAAACTGTGATGTCTCTAATTTTGTTCTTCTTTCTCAAGATTACTTTGGCTCTGAGATTTTTTGTAATTCCATTTGAATATAATACTGTATTTATTTATGTAAAGAATGCAGTTGGGATTTTGATAGGGATTGCTTTGAATATGTACATCACTTTGGGTAGTATAGATATTTTAACAACATTAACTCTTCCAATCCATGACCATGATATGCCTTTCCACTTATCTGTGTCATTTTTTAATTTGCTTAATCAATTTTCTATAATTTTCAGTGTACAGTTTTTTCATATCTTTGGTTAAGTTTATCACTAACCACTTGATTTTTTTGTTGCTATTGTAAATGGAACTGTGTCTCAATAAACAGAGATCATTTTACTTATTTTTTTAATCAGATACTTTTTACTTTTTTCTTGTCTAGAATCTGGCTAGAAATTCTAGTACTATGTTGAATAAAAGTGGTTAGAGTAAGCATCTTTACCATGTACCAAATCTTAGACAAAAGATTTCAAGTTTCCCCTGGTGATTATGATGTTACCTCTGGGATTTTTCGTATATGACCTTCATTGTATTGAGGTAAATTCCTTCTATACTTATTTTGTTGACAGTTTTTTTTATCATAACTGGGCATTTAAATTCATCAAATACTTTTTTGCATCTATTGTAATGACTATATAATTTTTATCCTTTATTTTGTTAATATGGTGTATCACACATATTGACTTATGTATGTTGAATGATACTTGCAGCCCAGGAATAAATTCTACTTAGTCAAAATGTATAATCATTTCATTGTGCAGTTGAATGTGATTTAATAATATATTTTTAAGATTTTATTGATTTATTTTTAGATAGAGGGGAGAGGAGGGAGAAAGAAAGGGAGAGAAACATAGATTGGTTGCCACTTGCATGCTCCCAACTGGAAGCCTGGCCTACAACCCAGCCATATGTCTTGACTGTGAATTGAACCTTTTGGTTTACAGAATGATGCCCAACCCACTAAGCCACACCAGTCAGGGCTAATATTTTATTGAGGATATTTGCATCAGTGTTTATCTGAGATACTGGCCTGTGTTTTTTACCCCCCACCTGGGGATATTTTTTTCATTGCTTTTCAGAGAGAGAGAGAGAGGAAAGAAGAAAGGAAGAGAGAGAGACATTGTTGTGAGAGACAAGCATTATTGGTTGCCTTCTGTACACATCTGGACCAGGGATTTTAAGAGGCTGGATTAGGACTGAACCTGATGCCTAGGCATGTGCTCTGCCTGAGAGTTGAACCTGCACCTGCAGTCTTTCAATTATAGGACAATGCTGCAAGCAACTTAGCCACACTGCCAGGGCTGGCATGCAGTGTTTGTTTTTGAGGGAGAGAAACAGCAATGTATGGTTGCCTCTCACATGGCCCTCACTGGGGACCTGGCCTGCAACCCAGGCATGTGCCCTGACTGGGAATTGAACCGGGACCCCCTGGTTCCCAGCCCACACTCAATCCACTGAGCTACACGGGCCAGGGTTCTTCTTGTGGAGTCTTTGTCTGGCTTTGGTATCAGTGTGACACTGGCCTCCTTAAATTAGTTTAAGTGTGTTCCTTCTTCTGTTTTTTTAAGAGTTTAAGAATATTTGGTAGAACTCACCCATGCCCATAAAGGCTTTCAGTCCTTTGCTTTTCTTTGTTAGGAGGTTTTTGATTACTGATTTAATCTTCTTATTTGTCATTAGTTTGTTCAGGCTATCTATTCCTTCCAGATTTGATTTTGGTAGGTTGTATGTTTGTAAGACTATATTCATTTTGTTCTAGGTATATCATTGTTCATAATAGTTTTTTATGATAACTTTTAGTTCTGAGGTATCTGTTGGAATGTTGCTTCTCTCACTTTCCATGTTCCTTGAATTTTCTCTTTTTATTTTACACAGGGGAAGTCATGGCAGAGAGTATTTCTCTTGACACTGAGTTGAACTGGCATGGGGATGAGATGATTTGGATAAAATCTTCCTACCTTTTCTATGCTGTAAATAAATATCTGGGTATGTGATTTTTGTATTACCATATGTAGAAGTTGTTCCACTATATTTTGGCTTTCAATGTAGCAGATTAAATTTTGAGTTGACATTGATATCTGAAACTTCAAAAATGTAGGGTATATGGTAGCATTTTTCTATTCATATGTTTACCACATTTTCCCAACAGTGGAAGAACTGGCTTTCATTATTTTTGCACTTTCTTAAGCAAAAATAACACAGGTACATCCAGATATATGAATCTATACACTGCAAAAAAAAAAGTCTAGGTGAGATGTAAAAAGGAGAGTTCAAAGATGGCGGCGAGATAGGGAGGAGAGGAGTCCACTTCCTCCTGCCAGCTGGTGAAACACCTAGTCGATTTTCTGAGGAACAAAGCGAACACCCAATGGTATTCCAGCATATATGAAGATTGGTGACCAAGATTATAGGAGAAATGGAATGATTGGATGGTAAGGAGAGTGCTTTGGGACGAGAAGGTCCCCTGGGACCAGAGCGGGGAGCAGGGAGGGCTGCAGCCCCAGACCCAGCAGCTGCTGCAAAATTCTTGGGAGAGAACCAGGTTGGGATGTGTGAGAGACCAGATGCTTATTAGTTCTGGCAGGCGTAAATAGGAAGAATTTAAAAAAAAATAGGCCCTCCCCGTCTGTTTGGAGAGGCCCCACCCCCAACAACCCCAGGATCAATGCACGCCAGGCCTGCCCAATCTCCAGAAACACCAGGGTGAGTCCACAAATGGCCCTCAGCCCGTGGCGGCTGGCCCTCCCATCAGGGGTGAATTGAAGACTGAAGGAACCCGGTGACCCACGGCAGGTCCCTGCTGACTCCAGAAGAACTGAGAGCAATCTGCAACCAGTGGCCCTGGAGCCAGTTGTGGCTTCTGCAGCCAATCAAGGCAAATTGGGGACTGTGAGCACCTGGTGACCCGCAGCCCACTTGTGCACACTTCAAAAAACCAGGGTCAGTGCACAACCAGGCGCTCCGGCCTGCAGCATGCCGGCGCCAAATCCAGGGACAAAAGCGGGCAGTGAGCACAGGTACTTGGAGCTCATGCCCTGATGACCGGGGACAAAGCACTGGCCACACAGCCCCTGCAAACCGAGCCCTGCAGGGCTGACTGGCTCTATAAAGAAAGGCAGAGGAGCCCTGTTGAGGGGAGCCGCAGTGCTCACAAACTCTTGACTCAGTGTGGGGGCAAAACAAAGCACCCAGAAGGGGTGCTGAGAGTTCATAGCATTTAACCAGGAAGAAGGTGGTGGGAGAGTTGCCCCTAATTGACACACCTCAAAAACACCACAATAGATCCAGTCTGGACTCAGAAGCACACCTAGAAACTGGGCTGGAGGCTGGACAACAGTGAAGAGTGCATCTCAGAAAGGGAGAAAAGCAAAACTAATATCTTCCCAGCCTGACACAGAAAAGAAGACCAAAAGAACAGGCCTGACCAGACACTTTTAAAGCCAGCCGGCAAAAGCTTTTGTTTGTTTGTTTGTTTCTTCCCCCACCCTTCTTCCTTTCTGCCCTTAATTTTTTTTGCATTCCTTCTTCCTCCCTTTCCTTTAGTATTCCTAGTCTTCTCTTCTTATTCTTTCTTTTTTGTCTTAATTTATAAAAAAATAGGAAAAAATATTTTTCTTTTCATTCAATTCATTCTTCCTTTCTTCCCTTCTTTTTTTGTTCATCCTTCCTTCCTCTCCTTGTATTATTCTTTCTCCCTTCCTTCACTCCCTTTTTTTCTCACCTTTTGCCTTACCCGCTCTTCTTTACCCACAGGTGAGATATTAAAACCTGGAGTTGTAAAGAGACCAGAGTTGGACCAGACAGGGGTCAGCCCAAAAAACAGAGATAGTGACACAAATTTAGCTTTGCTACTCCACAGAACTTGCAAGGTGGGAGCAGTGAACACAAGTACACCTGATAGAAGAGGAAATACATCAACAAAGGAACCAACGACACAAAACAACAGAAGAAGGTGAAGGAGTAAGACGAACCCGCAGTAAGCTAAATCCAGGACTGAACAAATAGCACACCAATTGGAGGAGAAATTACCCACAACAATCAATTGAATAAGAGCAATTTAAGAAACAGAGGCTAGCAAGAACAGTCTCACAAATGATGGGAAGACAAAGAAACAATCCCCAAATGAAAGGAAAGGCAGAAGACCCAGAAAGAATGATAAATGAAACAGAGGCAAGCCAACTATCAGATATTGAGTTCAAAGCATATGTTATCAGGAAGCTCAAGAAACTCGAGAAGCTCGATGAGCTCACAGAAAATTACCAGACACTACAGGGAAACTACGAGGAACTCACTGAAAACTATATCAACATGAAAATGGAAATAGAAACTGTCCACAAGGGCCAAGAGGAAATGAAGAATATAATATCTGAATTGAAGAACACAGTAAAAGGAATCAAAAGAAAGCTCGATGAGGCAGAGGATTGGATCAGCGAGCTGGAGGACAAGGTTGAAAAAAGCACCCAAAAAGAACAAGAACAGGAAAAGAGGCTCAGAAAGAATCAAGCGGTATTAAAGGAAATGCAGGACAACATGAAACATAACAATATTCATATAATAGGGATACCAGAAGGAGAGGAAGAGCAGCAAGGGATGGAAAACCTGTTTAAAAAAGTAATGATGGAAAATTTCCCGAGTCTGATGAGAGAAAAAGCCACATAAATCCAGGAAATACAGAGAGTCCCCATCAGAAGGAACCCTAACAGGCCCACTTCAAGACACATCATCATTAAAATGGCAAAATTCCAAGACAAAGAGAGAATCCTAAAGGAAGCTAGGCAGAAACAGGAAGTAACATACAAGGGAACCCCGATAACTTTAGCAGCTGACTTCTCAATGGAAACACTCCAAGCCAGAAGGGAATGGCAAGAAATATTCCAGTAATGAGAACCAGAGGCCTACAACCAACACTACTCTACCCAGCAAGGCTCTCAGTCAAGATAGATGGCCAAATAAGGAGCTTCCCAGACAAAAAAAAAAAAGTCTAAAAGAATACACCACCACCAAACCAGCTCTGAAGGAGATGCTAAAGGGACGGATTTAAGATAAGGAAGGGAAAGAGAGAGAGAAACACCGGTCCAAAAAAATGGCAATGAATAAGTACCTATCTATAATAACCTTAAATGTAAATGGATTAAATGCTCCAATTAAAAGACATAGAATAGCAGAATAGATAAGAAAGCATGACCCACACATATGCTGCCTACAAGAGACCCACCTCAGGACAAAAGACTTACACAGACTGAAAGTGAAGGGCTGGAAACAAGTTTTCCAAGCAAACAGACAAGAAAAAAAGAGCTGGGATAGCAATACTCATATAAGACAAAATAGACTTCAAAAAAAGGGCCATAAAGAGAGGCCAAGAAGGACACTTTATAATACTCAAGGGAAGAATCCACCAAGAAGACATAAACATTGTAAATATATATGCACCCAACACAGGAGCACCCAAATACATAAAGAAAATCTAGGAGGACTTCAAGAAGGACATTGATAGCAACACAATTATAGTAGGGAACTTCAACACCCCACTGTCAAAAATAGACAGAACCTCCAAACAAAATATCAGCAAAGACATTGTGGCACTGAACAATGCCCTAGAAGAAATGGACTTAATATATATATATATATATATATATATATATATATATATATATATATATATATATATATATATATATATATAGGGCCTTTTACCCCAAAGAAGCTAAATACACATTTTTTCCAAATGTACATGGAACATTTTCAAAAATAGACCATATGATAGGACAAAAAACAAGCCTCAACAGATTCAGGAAAATTGAAATCATACCAAGTATTTTTTCTGACAACAAGGGACTGAAATTAGAGACCAACCAAAAGGAAAAAAAACCCAAACACTCAAAATCATGGAAACTGAACAACATGCTATTAAACAATGAATGGGTCAAGGACGAGATTAGGGAAGAAATCAAAAAGTTCCTTGAAACAAATGAAAATGAACAGACAACAACCCAACACTTATGGGACACAGCGAAGGCAGTACTGAGAGGAAAGTTCATAGTGATACAGGGCTACCTAAAAAAAAAAATAGAAACAGTTCACACAAACAACCTAACCCTACACCTACAAGAACTTGAGGAACAACAACAAAGACAACCCAAAGCAAGTAGAAGGAAGGAAATAACCAAGATCAGATCAGAGTTAAATGACTTAGAGACTAAAAGGACAATTCTAAGGATCAATGAATCTAGGAGCGGGTTCTTTGAAAAGATAAACAAAATTGACAAGCCTTTAAGCAGGCTCATCAAGAAAAAAAGAGAGAGGACCCAAATAAACTTAATCAGAAATGAAAGAGGAGATATTACAACTGATGCCACAGAAATACAAAGGATTATAGACACTAGTATAAAGAACTGTATGCCAAGAAATATGAAAACCTAGGAGAAATGGACCAATTTTTAGAAAAATATAATCTTCCAAAACTCAATAACAAAGAAACAGAAATCCTGAACTGACCAATAACAGCGCATGAAATTAAAGCAGTAATCAAAAACTCCCAGCACACAAAAGCCCTGGACCAGGTGGTTTCACAGAAGAATTCTACAAAGCATTTAAGGAAGAACTAACTCCTATCCTTCACAGACTATTCCAAAAAATCCAAAATGTTGTAAGACTCCCAAACTCTTTTTATGAAGCCATTATCATCCTAATCACAAAACCAGATAAACCCACAACAAAGAAAGAAAACTTCTGGCCAATATCGCTGATGAACATAGATGCTAAAATCCTCAACAGAATTTTGGCAAACCGCATCCAGCAATACATTAAAAAGAACATACACCATGACCAAGTGGAATTCATCCCAGGGATGCAAAGATGGTTCAATATTTGCAAAACAATAAACGTAATACATCACATTAAAAAAGCAAAGACAAAAATCAAATGATCATATCAATAGATGCCAAAAAACGCTCGATAAGGTACAGCACCCATTTATGATAAAAACACTTAGCATAGTGGGAATAGAGGGAGTATTCCTCATCATAATAGAGGCCATATACGAGAGACCTACCGCCAACTTTATACTTAATGGGCAAAAACTAAAATCTTTACCCCTAAGATCAGGAACAAGACAAGGATGTCCACTATCACCACTTCTATTCAACATAGTACTGATAGTTTTAGCCATAGCAGTAAGACAAGAAAAGGAAATAAAAGGCAACCAAATTGGAAAGGAGGAAACAAAACTGTCATGGTTTGCAGATGACATGATAGTGTACATAGAAAATCCTATAGACTCTTCCCCAAAACTACTCGATCTAATCAATGATTTTGGCAAAACAGGAGGATACAAAGTCAATATCCAGAAATCAAAGGCATTTTTTATACCAACAGTGAAAGATCAGAGCAGAAATCAGGAAAAAAAACATTTGATATAGCAACATGAAAAATAAAATACCTAGGAATAAACCTCACCAAGGAGGTAAAAGACCTGTACTCAGAAAACTACACAACACTGAAGAAAGAATTCATGGAAGACACAAACAAATGGAAACATATACTGTCCTCATGGATCAGAAGAATCAACATCATCAAAATGTCCATACTACCCAAAGGAATTTATAGATTCAATGCAATCCCTATCAAAGTACCAATGACATATTTCACAGATATAGAACAAGCACTTCAAAAATTTATATGGAACCATAAACGATCCCGAATATCAGCTGAAATTTTGAGAAAGAAGAGCAAAGTAGGAGGAATCACAATACCTGATATCAAGCTGTATTACAAAGCAACTGTAATTAAAACAGCCTGGTACTGGCATAAAAACAGACAGATAGACCAATGGAACAGAATAGAGAGCTCAGAAATAAACCCAAGTATCTAGGGTCAATTAATCTTTGACAAAGTGGGCAATAACATAAAATGGAATAAAAATAGCCTCTTCAACAAATAGTGTTGGGAAATCTGGATGGCTACATGCAAAAAAATGAAACTCGAACACCAACTTACACCATACACAAAAATTAATTCAAGGTGGATTAAAGACTTAAATATAAGTTGCAACACCATAAAAGTCCTAGAGGAAAACATCGGAAGGAAAACCTCAGACATTCCACGAAGCAACATCTTCAATGATATGTCCCCTAGAGCAAGGGACTTAGAGGAAAGAATAAAGAAATGGGACCTTAACAAAATACAGTGCTGCTGTGGGGCTAAACAGTATTAAAATAAAAAGAGAACCAACAGTATGGGAAAACATATTTGCCAATGATACCTCGGACAAGGGTTTAATCTCCAAAATATATAAAGAACTCATACGACTCCACCGCAGGAAGACAAAAAACCCAATTAAGAAATGGGCAAAAGACATGAACAGACACTTCTCGTAGGAGGACATACAGAGGGCCCAGAGATATATGAAAAGAGGCTCAACATCATTAGCCATCAGAGAGATGCAAGTTAAAATCACAATGAGATACCACCTCACTCCAGTCAGAATGGCCATCATCAACAAAGCAACAGATAACTGTTGGAGGGGATGTGGAGAAAAGGGAACCCTACTGCACTGCTGGTGGGAATGCAGACTGGTGCAGCCACTGTGGAAAACAGTATGGAACTTCCTCAGAAAAATGAAAATGGAACTGCCTTTTGACCCAGCAATTCCACTACTGTGATTTTACCCTAAGAACCCTGAAACACCAATTCAAAGGAACCTATGCACTCTAATGTTCATAGCAGCACAATTCACCATAGCCAAGTGCTGGAAACAACCTAAGTGCTCATCTACAAATGAGTGGATCAAGAAACTATGGTACATTTACACAATGGAATTCTACACAGCAGAGAGTAAGAAAGAGCTTATATCCTTTGCAGCAGCATGGATGGAACTGGAGAGCATTATGCTAAGTGAAGTTAGCCAGGCGGTGAGGGACAAATACCATATGATCTCACCTTTAACTGGAACATAATCAACAAAAGCAAAAATCAAGCAAAACATAGCCAAAGACATTGAAATTAAGAACAATCTAACAATAGCTGGGGATTGGAGGGAGGGGACAATGGGGAGAAGGGTTTTCAGTAGCCACCATAGAGGACACATGGACAGAACCAAAGGGGAGGAGGGAGGCCCTGAAGGGTGGTCGTTTTGGAGGGGGCGCGGGGAGGGAATGGGAGAGGATGCAGACTACTGTAATTGAACAACAATAAAGTAATTATTAAAAAAATAAAATAAAATAGAAATTAAAGTCTATTTGCTTAGGATTCAATATTTCTTTATACCCATTTGATTGGTAAAATTAACATACAATGAAATGTACAGATTCATAAAGAGGTACATTTTGATGAATTTGATATATACTCCTGAAAGTTTCATATCCCTTTCCAATAAATCTTCTCCAGAGGAAATCAGTTTTTTTTACTATGGATTAATTATGCCTAATTATAACTTTATACAAAATTAATTATATCTTTTGGATTTTAACTTATTTTTAACTATTTTGCATAAAATCTCAATGAGTTTTCTTGTACAGTGTTTTCAGGGAGATATTTTTACATATCTCTTAAGTTTTCATCCTGTATACAAAAATATAATCCTGATAGACTTATGCTATGAATTGTTTTGAAACAATGTGCTTTTTTCTCAGACTCTATTTTGATCCACTGATCTATTTATCTATTTGTATGCAACTACCACACTTTCTTGATTAGTGTAGTTGGAGAGCAAGCTTAAATACAAATAGTTTAATTCCTCAAAATATGTACTAATTTTCAACGTTGTTTTGGCTCTTTTCTTATAAGTGTTTTGTGTTTCTACATATAATTAGATTCAAGTTTTAGTGTAGATTTTTAAATACATTTTTATTTTTTCTCTTTACTATTTTATATTATTCAAAATAGAATACTAATTTTGATTCCTTTTTTGCTGTTACTATGCATATATAAATTTATGTTTTTATATTTATATTTTGAAATCTTGCACTTGATCTTAGCCAAAAGGCTGAGAAGCGATGGAATTTTACTATATTAACTTTTAGCAGTTGCTTTTGCAGTTGAGGAGGTTATTATAGAGGAGCCATGTCTTCTGCTATTAAAGGAACAGTTTTGTTTTATGCTTTTCTATATTTAGGACTTTTATTTCTATTGTCTAATTGCTAGGATTAGGATATACAGTACAATCCTCAATAGCAGTGGTTAAAGCAGAGATATAAATTCCTTCCTGGATCTTAGAGGGAATACATTTAATATTTTATTATGATTATTTTAGAAGTATGTTTTTCTTTTCTTTTTTTTTTTTTTTGATTGATTAACCTTGGTTGGAAAAAAGAGAAAATGCTGCAGAAAATGTGTGGGTCAGGAGCTGGTAGAGTTTTGCCTGGTGGCCTCCTTTCTTCATGAGGCTTCGCCTACTGCTCGTTCAGTGTCAGATAAGTTGTGCGCGCGTCTCCGTGCCACTTCTCGACCATGGGCAACTCCTGCTTTGGCCTCAAGGAAAAGCTGATACAGCGGCTGCGACCTCTGCCCACTCTGCTGGTCATCCGCGCTGTCGTGCCCCAGAAGAAAGACAAAGATTTCTGCGTGGTGATCCTCGGCTCTGCTTCTATTTTAGAAGTATGTTTTTCATGGATACTTTTTTCATATTAAATAATGTTCATTATATTCCTTGTTTGCTGAGAGCTTTTATTATGGATGATTGTTTAATTTTTTCAATCAGTTTTATTGCATATATTGAGATAATACATGTTTTTTTTCTTCATTCTGTTAGTGTGGTACATTGAATAAACTTTAAAATATGAAGCTAACCTTGAATTTCTGGAGTAAACTGTAAATAATGCTATATAATATTTTTCATATATTGCTAAATCTAATTTATAAATACTTTCTTAAGTATTTTTTGTCTTAATTCAATAGATACTGGTCTGTAGTTTTCTATTCTTGTAATGTATTTTTCTGATTTATTCAGCAAGATTTTGTATACTCATACAATGATTTGGGAAGTTTTCCCTCCCCTATTTTCTGAAATAGTTTTGTAGAATTGAAACTATACCTTATATAGATGTTAGATACAATTCACATGAAACCATCATCCTCTGATGCTGGGAGGCATTAATTTTTAAAGAGGTAAAGGGTCATTCAGTTTTCTATTTCTATTTGGGTCAGCTTGGTATTTTATGTCTAAGGAATTTTGTCAATTCATCTAGATTTTTTAATTTATTAGCATAAAATTGTTGAGATTAATTAATATTTTAAAGCCAAAATAATTTGCAATAATACTCCCTCTTTGTTTCCAGTACTAAAACTTTGTGTCTTAATTATGATATTCTTATCTGTCTATCTAAAAGTACATAAATTTTGCCCTGGCTGGCGTAGCTTGGTGGATTGAGCGCGGGCTGCGAACTAAAGGGTCGCGGTTCGATTCCCAGTCACGGCACATGCCTGGGTTGCATGCCAGGTCCCTGGTGGGGGCCACATGAAGGGCAACCACACATGGATGTTTCTCTCCCTCTCTTCCTTCCCTTCTGTCTAAAAATAAATAAATAAAATCTTAAAAAAATAAAAGTACATAAATTTACCCTGAACAGTGTGGCTCAGTTGGTTGGGCATAATCCTGCAAAGTGAAATGTCACTATTTCAATTCCAGGTCAGGTAACATGCCTGGGCTGTAGGCATGGTCCCCAGTTGGAGTGAATGTGAGAGGCAACCAATCGATATTTCTCTCACATGTCAACATTTCTCTCCATCTCCTTCTCCCTCCCCTACCTTACCACTAAAAATAAGTAAATAAAATCTAAAAGTGAATAAATTTTATTATACAGAATCTGGCAGAAGTAATGCCTGCTTGAGTATGGTTGCCAGGGTATGTGAATGTCTCTCATGAGATGAACAGCATTGAACAATTCATCTGAAATATCATACAGTGTGCTTGAGCATGATAATTGTTATACTACAGAATTACACGCTTATGTTTTTGTAATAAAAGAGTTGTTAATAAAACAGGGCATTATTTGTGCCAGACTCTGTATTTTCTTTTACTTTATATTTTTTTCCATATTTTTTATTGATGTCGAAATACCATATTTTTTTGGCCTGTAAGACACCCAGACCATAAGATGTGCCTAGGTTTTAGAGGAGGAAAATAGGAAAAAAATTTTGAAGCAAAAAATGTGGTAAAATATTTAATAACATAAATAACATAATTTACTGATATAAATGTAAACAGAACTCAGGTAAGTTACGTTTGGACTATAAGGTGCACCCCCATTTTCCTCCCAAAATTGGGGGAAAAAGTACATTTGTTTCCATTTTCACCCCACCACTTCCCCCAAGCCAGCCATCCCCACTTCCATTTTTGCTTTAAAGGATGTTTTTCTTGTGTTAAATTTAAGAAAATTTATGGCACCGAAAAATTATGTAATATAATGTAAAACAACTAAAATTTTGTTTATATAGATATACAATTTTTTACATTCAATATTGTTTGTATTAGTTTCAGGTATACAGCATAGTGGTTAGAATTCTATCATATTGTCTGTTCATTTTCTATGTTATCGATGTCTGCTCTTTTATTTATTTTTTTTACTTTTATTGTTGTTCAATTACAGTTGTCCCCATTTTCCCCGCATTACTTTCCCTTCCCTACCCAACACCCACCTACCACATTCAATCCTCCACTCCTCCCCAACATAATGCCTTTGTCCATGGGTCTTTTATACAAGTTACTTGAATTGAACATTCCCCTTCTTTCCCCTGTTATCAACCTATGCCCTCTCCTCTGGTCACTGTTAGTTTGTTCTTTATTTCCATATCTCTTGTTCTATTTTGCTCATCTGTTTGTTTTGCTAAATTAGGTTCCACTTATAGGTGAGATCATGTGGTATTTGTCTTTCACGCCTACATTATTTCACTTAGCATAACACTCTCTGGTGCTGTGTAGTATTCTATTGTATAAATATACCACAATTTTTTGATCCACTCATTTACTGATAGGCCCTTAGGCTATTTATAGCATGTGGCTATTGTAAATTGTGCTGCTATGAACATTGGGGTGCATAGGTTCTTTTGCATTGGTGTTTCAGGATTCTTAAGCTATAATATTAAGTCAACAGTGGAATTGCTGGGTGAAAAGGCAGTTTTATTTTTAGTTTTTTGAGGAAATTCTATACTGTTTTCCACAGTGGCTACAGAAGTCTGCATTCCCACCAACAGTACACTAGAGTTCCCTTTTCTCCAGAACCTTGCCAGCACTTGTTTGTTGATTTGTTTATGATGGCCATTCTGACTGGTATGAGTGGTATTTAATTGTGGTTATAATTTGCATATCTCTGATAGCTAGTGATGTTGAACATCCTTTCATATGTCTATGGGACCTCTGTATGTCCTCCTTGGAGAAGTGTCTTCTCTTTTTGATGTGTTTTTTTTTTAGTTCAATTTATTCTTGTAGTTTTATAATGTAGAAGTTTAGATAATTGGTTTAAGGTTATTGTTCTCTTCTAATCTAATAATTTAAAGCATGGTTTTCCATCTGAACATTGCTTTAAGCTTCACTTGTGAGTTATTTAGCTGTATTTTGTTTAATTTCCAAATAACTATGAATTTCTAGATTTTTTGATGAGGCAATGTTTTCTAATTTAATTTCCATGAGTCAGAAAACATAACCTGCAAAATATAAAAATTTAAATAGGCCCAGTGTGTGGTCTATGATGATGAATATTTTGTATCCATTTGAAAATAATTCGTATTACACAATTTTGTGGTTTTTGTTTAATAAATGAAAGATATATAAGTATATAATTTTTACAAAGCCAGAAATAATCCCATGCTTTTATGGTCAATTAATATTTGTAAAATAGGAAAGAACATACAATAGGGAAAAGACAGTCTATTCAAGAAATGGTATTGGGAAAACTGGACAGATGTGTGCAAAAAATGAAACTGGACCACCTTCTTACACTATTCAAAAGAATAAACACAAAATGGATGAAAGACTTAAATGATGGACTTAAAACCATACCAAAAAATTCTAGAAGAGAACATAAGAGGTAAAATCTTGGTCATTTCTTATAGCAATATTTTTTCTGATATATTTCCTCAGGAAAGGCAAATAAACAAACAAAAAATAAGCAAATTGGACTACATCAAGCTAAAAGTTTATGTACAACAAAGGCAACTATCAACAAAATGAAAAGACAACACAATGAAAGAGAGAACATATTCCCCAATAATACATCTGATAAGGGGTTAATATTGAAAATTCATAAAGATCTAGTAGAACTCAACACCAAAAAGATAATCCAATTAAAAATGGGTAAAGGACCTGAAGAGACACTTCTCCAAAGATCACATACAGATTTTCAATAGACATATGGAAAGGTGTTCAAAATCAGTAAGATCTCACTTTACACCTGTCAGAATGGCTATCATCAATAAATCAGCAAACAACAAGTACTGGTGAGGATGTGGAGACAGGGAAACTCTTTTGCATTGTTGGTGGGAGATTGGAGCAGCCACTGTGGAAAACAGTATGGATTTATTTCAAAAAATTAAAAATGAAACAGCCTTATGACCCAACAATTCCACTTCTCAGAATATACTTGGAGAAACCTGAAAAAATAATTTGAAAGAATACGTGCACCTGTATGTTCATTGCACTGTTTTTTTTCCCTAATATCCAAGATTTGAAGCAGTCTAAATGCCCATCAGTAGATGAGTGGATAAAAAATTCATAGTATGTTTACACAATAAACATAGTATTCAACTGTAAAAAAGAAAGAAATCTTGCTTTTTTGCAGCAGCATGGATGGACCTGGAGAGTATTATGCTAAATGAAATAAACCAGTAAGAGAAAGACAAATACCATATGATTTCACTCATATGTAGAATATAATGAACAAAATAAACCAACAAACCAAACAGAAGCTGATTCATAAAGAGCAGACTGATAGGTGTGAAAAGGGAGGGTGGTTGTGGGGCTGGGTGAAAAAGATGAAGGGGCCCTGGCTGGTGTGGCTCAGTGGACTGAGTGCTGGTCTGTGAACCAAAGGGTCTCTGGTTTGATTCCTGGTCAGGGCACATGCCTGGGTTGTGGGCCAGGTCCCTAGCAGGGGGTCCTCAAGAGACAGCCACACATTAATGTTTCTCTCCCTCTCTTTCTCCTTCTCTTTCTAAAAATAAATAAGTAAAATCATTAAAAAGATGAAGGGATTAAGCAAAAAAAAAAAAAAAAACAGAACAAAAGAAAAAACAAAAACAAAAAAACACAGACACAGACAACTGATTGGCGATTACCAGAGGGGAAGGGGAATCGGGGGAGGTAGAAGAGGGTGTAGAGGTGATAAATGGTGATGAAAGGAGGCTTGACTTGGGGTGATAAACATATAGTGCAATATACAGATGGTGTATTAAAGAACTGTGTACTTGAAACCTGTTTAATTTTATTAAGCAATGTTACTCTAATAAATTTATAAAAATATATAATTTTACTATTAATGACTAAGAGAGGGATGCTATAATTTTGAGATATGATGGAGCTTATCTATTTTTGCTTTATTTTTGTCATTTTCACTTTATGTGTTATTAGGGATGTTGAAAGTTGTGGTTATATTTTATTTCCTAGTGAATTAAGTTTTTATCATGAAATATCTCTTACCTAAGGAATTGCTCTTGTTTTGATGTCTTCTTTACCTGATGCTAGTATGTCTTTCTTAGCTTTGGTTTTCATATCCATTAGATTTCAATTGTTTTAATATTTAAAGTAAATTTCTGGTAGGCAGCATATATTTAGTTGTTCTTTATTATCCAGACTGGCAATATCTGCTTATAAATGAAAATTTTAAACTATTAACATTTAAAATATTTATCTATGTGGTTGGATTAACTTTACTGTTTTGATATCTATTTTATTTGTGCTATATATAATTTGTTCTGGTCTTTCTTTAGAATTTTTACTTTTGATTAAAAATACTTTTAGTATCTCATTTTAATTTTTCTAGTGACCATTTAGGTACACATTTTTTTAATTTTCTGCTTAAAAATTAAAATGTGTATTTTAACTCATAAAATAGTTAAAGTTAATATTGTTTCACTTCATGGTAAAATATAAAAACCTTGTAATAGTATAATTATATTTCATCCTCTGCTATTTGTGTAATTATTGTCACATATACTTTATTTACTTATGTTTTAAACTACATAATACGGTGTGATAATTTTCACATCATACAGTTGATTGTGAATTATTATTTCTGATTGGGATGTAAAAAGTTGCAAGAGAATTTTTCCCCATTTCCATAATGAAAAAATACCAAATAATCTGCAAAATCAAATCTATTTTTGAAACCGCAGAGAGCTGCACTCACAAGGCAAATGACAAGTCTCATTTACAAAAAATGACAATCCCCTCTGAGGAGATATAAGAAACATGAATTATTTCATATGAAACATAAGAAACTGCAATAGAAGTGCTTAAGAATAAAGCAGCTAAAATATTAACAAATTCCAAATAGATGATTGTGGGCTAACATATCAGTTTAGAATAACCTGGAGCCCCTGATAGAAGGGGAATGAGCTTTGACTTTACAGTCATTTATATAGGTCTCTACTGATTACTCAGAAGAAAGTTTTTGGGCAGGGCAGAAGACAAGACAGAGTAACTTTTGGTACAGGGATACAGGCTTCATTGCAAGACCACTATAATGTCCCATACTCTCCCTTGAATCCTTTTGTTTGAAGAAATTGCTTTAAGCCATTGGGGGAGGAAAAGCAAATTGTCTTGCCCCCAGCACTCAGACAAAGATCCAATTCTTCTGAGTGAGAGGTAGACTCACAACCGTTGTGACACAGGTTTCAAGCAAAACCCCACCTTTTGGAGGGAGGGTATAGGAAAATCACATCTGCCTCTTGGGAAAGTGTAGGAATCTCTCTCTCCAGCCCACACAATGCAGGCAACTATTCTCTGCTCCTGGAGGAGGGGTAATAGCAAAAGTAATCAGCAAATAGAGAAGGGGCTTAAAAACTGCTCTTATAAAAGACCTTCTGCAGATGCAAGGCAGAGTTGGCTGATACCAAGGTAAGAGGGATAAGAAGGAGAAGACCTCATTCACAAGGACCAAATGTGAAGTTGCTACCTAATTAGATTTTACAAAAACAAAATTCTTTAGACTTGCCATGAGACATATAGAACAAATATTTCAAAAATGTATATGGAACCATATGTGACCCCTAATAGCCTCAGCAATTTTCAGAAAGAAGAGCAAAGTAGGAGGGATCACAATACCTGATATGAAGCTATACTACAAGGCCACTGTAATCAAAATAGTCTGGCACTGGCATAGAACAGACACATAGATCAATGGAACAGAATAGAGATCCCAGAAATAAACCAAGTCTCTATGGTCAATTAATATTTGACAAACGGGGCAGGAGCATAAAATGGTGTAAAAATAGCCTCTTCAATAAATGGTATTGAGAGATCTGGACAGGTACATGGAAAAAATAAAACTAGACCACAACTTACACCATACACAAAAATAAACTCAATATGGATAAGAGACTTAAATATAAGTCATGACACCATTAAAATCCTAGAGAAGAACACAGGCAGGAAAATTTCAGGTATGCCATGCAGCAATATTTTCACTGATAGGTCCTGTAGGGCAAGGGATATAAAAAAAAATAAACAGGAACTACTATAAAGGACACATGGACAAAACCAAGGGGGAGGGTAGAAGCAAGGGAGAGAGTTGGGTATGGCCGGGGTTGGGGGAAGTGGTGGGGAGAAAATGCAGACAACTGTAATTGAACAACGATAAAGTAATTTAAAAAATAAAATGTTGAAGCAGAAAAAAGTTAAAAAAAAGAAAAGAATAAACAAATGGGACTACATCAAATTAAAAAGCTTCTGCATGGCTAAAGAAAACATCAGCAAAATGAAAAAGAAAGCAACTATATGGGGAACCATATTTGCTAATGTACCTTGGACAAGGGTTTGATCTCCAAAATATATCATAGATCTCATATGACTTAACACCAGAAAGATAAACAATCCTATTAAAAACTGGGCAAAGGACCGAAAAGACATTTCTCCAAGGAGGACATAGAGAAGACCCACAGACAACTGAAAAAATGATAAACACCACTAGCCATCAGAGAGATGCATACCAAAACCACAATTAGATACCACTTCACACTGGTCAGAATGGCCATCATAAACAAATCAACAAACAAGTGCTGATGAGGATGTGGAGAACAATGATCCCTAGTGCACTGTTGGTGGGAATGCAGACTGGTGCAGCCACTGTGTAAAACAGTGTGGAATTTCTTCAAAAAACTGAAAATTGAGCTGCCTTTTGATCCCATGATTCCACCGCTGGGCTTATACTCTAAGAATCCTGAAACACCAATCCAAAAGAACCTATGCACCCCAATGTTCATAGCAGCACAATTTACAATAGCCAAGTGCTATAAACAGCCTAAACACCCATCAATAAATGAGTGGATCAAAAAAACTATGATATATTTACACAATGGAATACTATGAAGCAGAAAGAAAGAACAAACTCCCACTGTTTGTGACAGAATAGATGGAACTGGATAGTGTTATGCTAAGTGAAATAAGTCAGGGAGTGAGACAAATAGCATATGATCTCACCTGTAAGTAGAACATAATCAACAAAATAAACAAATTAACAAAAAAGAACCATAGACATTGAAAAGAAAGGACACAGTGGCAGTGACCAGAGGGAGTGGAGAGAGAGATAAAAGGGAAAGAAGGGGAAGGGTCAAGTCAAGGAACATCTACAAATGACCCATGGACAAGGACAATGGGGTGGGTTTGTCTTTGGGAGCAGGGCCTGGAAGGGCCAGGGAGAGCACCATGGGGAGGAGAAATTGGGACAACTGTAACTGAACAACAATAAAAAAAAGTTCCTCCAAGTAGGGCATTATGATACATGTGTTAAACAGAAATTTTCAGTATATTAGGCCTGATTTTGATATGGTCATAAACCATCCTAGATATTCTCTTTATCATAACATTGTGATTCCTGATCTCATTTCCTTCCTTTCTTCCTTCCTACCCTCCCTCCTCTCCTTCTGTTCTTCCTTCCTTCCTTCTTTCTCTCTCTCTCTTTCTTTCCTAGTTCTTTCATTTCGTCCTAATCATGGCTTTGTAACTCCGTTGTAAGAATTTCAATAGTTCCTGGGTTCTGCAACACTTAGCTACATGGGCTGATCCTCTGGTCAAATTACACAATCTTTCTGAGCATAGAACTACCTTTTTCATAATTTTGTACTGTTATTCGAATCCAATAGCGCTGGTATTACATCACCTATAAAATTAACCATTCTGAAATGACTTAAAATATATTCTTGTGAAATTTTCAATCAACAAAAACATTAAATAAAATTTGTTATATATTTTAATTACTGAGTCGTGATCATGCCAAAATACTAATTGCTCAAAGCAGAAAATGTATAAGGTTAACTCATATATTGATGGTTGAAAAATAAAATTCTTTTCTTTTAATTTTATTTTTTGTTCAATTACATTTATTTGCATCCTCTCCCCTCCCCTTCTCTCTTCTCCTCCAGCCCCACCTTCCCACCAGCCTCCCTCCTCCTCCTTAGTTCTGTCCCTGTGTCCTCTACAGTGATTCCTGAAAACCTTTCTCCCCGTTGTCCACTCCCCACTCTCCCCAGTCTATTATTAGACTGTTCTTACTTTATTTCTTTTAACATTTATTTTTATTTTTGTTCAATTACAGTTATTTGCATCCTATCCCCTCCCCTTCTCCCTTCACCTCCAGCCCCACCTCACCCCAGCCTCCCTCCTCGCCTTAGTCATGTCCATGTGTCCTCTACAGTGATTCCTGTAAACCCTTATCCCCATTGTCCCCTCCCCTCCCTCCCCTGTCTATTGTTAGACTGTTCTTAAATCCAATGTCTCTGGTTATGTTTTTCTTGCTTTCTATTATTTGTTGGTTATGATCCGGTTAAAGGTGAGATCATACGGTATTTGTCCCTCACCGCCTGGCTTACTTCAATTAGCATAATGTTCTCCAGTTCCATCCATGCTGTTGCAAAGGGTATAAGCTCCTTCTTCCTCTCTGCTGCATAGAATTCCATTGTGTAAATGTACCATTGTTTCTTGATCCATTCATTTGTAGATGGGCATCTAGGTTGTTTCCAGCACTTAGCTATTGTGAATTGTGCTGCTATGAACATAGGAGTGCAAAGGTTCTTTTGATTTGGTTTTTCAGGATTCTTAGGGTATAATCCCAGCAGTGGAATTGCTGGGTCGAAAGGCAGTTCCATTTTCATTTTTTTTGAAGAAGTTCCACACTGTTTTCCACAGTGGCTGCACCAGTCTGCATTCCCACCAACAGTGCAGTAGGGTTCCCTTTTCTCCACATCCCCTCCAACAGTTATCTGTTGCTTTGTTGATGATGGCCATTCTGACTGGTGTGAGGTGGTATCTCATTGTGGTTTTAATTTGCATCTCTCTGATGGCTAACGATGTTGAGCATCTTTTCATATGATTCTGGGCCCTCT
>PVJI01024313.1:0-22137 GCA_004026765.1 Micronycteris hirsuta
GGAGGGAGGTGAGGAGGGCTAGGGGGTTGGGCTGGGGTGGGGGGAAAAGGCAGAAAACGGTACATGAACAACAATAAAAATAAATTTAAAAAATGCTCTCTCGGGCCCTGGCTGGTGTAGCTCAGTGGATTGAGCGCGGGCTGGGAACCAGACGATCCCGGTTCGATTCTCCATCAGGGCACATGCCTGGGTTGCAGGCCAGGTCCCCAGTGAGGGCCATGTGAGAGGCAACCATACATTGCTGTTCCTCCCTCTCTTTCTCCCTCCCTTCTCTTCTCTCTAAAAAATAAATAAATAAATAAAATCTTAAAAAAATTGCTCTCTCTTCCTCAATTTTCTCATATCTGTAATGGGGATATTAGAATTTGTTTTGTGAGGACGTGATAAAGATTAGTTATTGTCAGTGTTGGATGTTATTGTGGAACATTCTGGGGATGTTACTCATGCAGGATCAGTATAAAGCTGATGGCATTGTTAATTGGTCTTCCTATTACTGTTCAAGGAATCAATACCACTGTGAAACTTTAAAAAATTCAACTACTGTACTCCCATGGCATATACCACACAGAAATGCCCATGTGAGAAGAAACTGCTCCATTAAAAATCAGCTCTGATGGGTGTGGCTCAGTGGATTGAGTGCCAGCCTGCAAACCAAAGAAAGGGTCACCAGTTCAATTCCCAGTCACAGCACATGCCTGGGTTGTAGGCCAGATCCCTGGTCGGGGGCGCATGAGAGGCAACCACACATTGATATTTCTCTCCCTCTCTTTCCCCCTCCTTTCCCCTCTGTCTATAAATAAATAAATAAATAAATAAATAAATAAATAAATAAAATCAATGGCTGCAGTTCATAGCATCTGCCCTTGAGTCTTTCAGGTTGGGGTTCATAGTGAAAGAACTATTTCTCTGCCCACAGCATCTTTATCTCTCTGGCAGTTCTTACCTTTGGCCATCATGTGAATTCTTGCCTGCTCATCTATTTGAAAGGTAATCCCAAGATAATTTTGCATATGCTGTTTAGCTTGTATTCTGAGCATCTTGAACATCCCTCTAAGCATGTCAAAAATCTACCTAATTGTTGTGTTGTCACACAGTAACAAGCAAACAGGAAATTAATTTTATTCTTTTTTTTAACTTTTTTAAAAGATAGTATTTATTTATTTTTAGAGAGGGGAGGGGAGGGAGAAAGAGAGGGAGAGAAACATCAATGTGTGGTTGCCTCTCACGTGGCCCCCACTGGGGACCTGGCCTGCAACCCAGGCATGTGCCCTGACTGGGAATCGAACTGGTGACCCTTTGGTTCACAGCCCACGCTCAATCTACTGAGCTATGCCAGCCAGGGCCTAATTTTATTCTTATAAATTTCATTCTAAGAGCACTTCCAGAAGTATTCTATTTTTAAAGTGGCATTTCAAGTACCCCTTAATGAGATATATTCAGATATATCCTTTCCTTTGACTAAAATATCAGCCCCTATTATTTTTGTGCCTATTACTCAAAACATGCTTTTTAAAAAACTGGGTCTCTGTGTGATGCTATAAGATTTTGTTATTATCACAACTTTGTGATGCTCAGCAGAGTTAGTGACTTGTTCAAAGCTATCTATGCTGAGAGGCAGCAGAATGACATACAAACCATCTTGTCATCTTTTTAAATAGTTTAGCTCAGTTTGTCAGGTTACTGGCTGGAGAGGGAAAAATCAACATCTACAATGTTTAAGGAGAGATACCTATTCAAGTGCAGGTATTAAAGAATAAAGTAAAAACTGAATTTCTCCTTATAATCTGACTATTGTTTACCAGACATATTTAACAAAAAGAATGAGAATTTACAAATTTACTTTAGATAAGATGTACTCATGGTCATTTTTACTCATTTTTTTCACTTGATTAAAGTGTGTAGTGGATAAGGGATTCTCTAGGATGTTTCCATGAACTATCTAAAAGGGATATCAAAAACTGGTATATAGATGAACTCATCATAATACAGAACTGGTTCTGTGAAGGCTCTGAAATGTGATTTGGTTGGCATACAGAGAAAAAATAAGACATAGGTTCAAACCAAAGCAAACTCCATTGGCAAGATCAGGACATCCAGCACTGAAGGAACAACTTGATGGGTGGTCAACTTATAATAAGAAGTGTGCAAGAGGAAGTGAAAATCAAGAAAGAGGAAATAGTTGTATGGTTTGAGTGAAAATTTGCCAGACTGAGGCCCCATCAGCCATCATGGAACATGTGTTACAGGGAATAAACAGGTTATTTGCATTTTGAGGCCTGACTTGGTCAGAATCTGCATGAACATCATTGATATCTAGCTCCTCGGATGTCCTTTATCTGTGTCTAGGCTCACTGTCTCCTCTTCTGTCATATTTCTCCAGGAGGACTATATTATCAATTAGAGTCAATCTTACCAGATCATAATCACAGTCCAGTTCTGCCTCATGGGGGAAACAACCTGATTTTTTTGTATAGTTTTGGCTACTTCTGATCTCCTTGACCAGTCATTTACAAATCAGCTCTAGCAGTCCTGGTACAGATGAGCAAAAATTCATTTAAGGCTAATTTTGTTAACTAAAGTCTCACAGGGTAATTTTATTTCTCTTATATACTTGCTTGATTTCCCATCTTCTCTGTCTTCTTCATTTGCTACTTCATGGTGTTACTACTTTCCCTCTATTCTCCTCACAGGGCAGACACTTGAATTTTTAGAGGGAAGACTTGCATTTATAGCCCAAGACAAGGATAGCCATAAGCTTCAGGTCAAGCATTTTTGTGGTTCCCAACCTCTTGAATAATTTCTAAATGCAATTCTATAGAATAGTCAGGAAATTCTAAATCTGACATTTCAAATACAAAATGTGTCTTAAGTGAGCCTGGCTGTAATGATAATACATTCATTTACTGAGTTACCAAGTGGTTTTCCGATTTCAGCATGAGTTCAGATGAGGCACATATGGGTGGAAAAAACACTTGTTTTCTTTATCTGAGAAGAACACAGTTGACAGTGATGTAAAAACCAAATTCTTAACCTTTCTGAGGAACACCTTTTCTTCTTTAGCTTTGTGTTTCCTGTTCATATCAACCTTGGGGCTCTGAATTCCTTCTGCCTCTAGGACTTTGGAGGTGGAAAAAACAACTGGAGTAAATCTTGAATGTCTGTCTTGACCAGAGCAGTTTTCTCAGAGAGGTCTGGCTCATGGTCTGGCTCATGGTCAAGTTTGGTTCTGAGTAATTTTAGTTCTCTTTTGGTGTACTGTGTATAGAACAAACACGTGGGGACTTTGGAAAGTTAGGAAGGCTCTGGAAAAGATCCTATCCTTCCAGATATCCTGAGATTTTGAGGTCAGCCAAAGCAGCCTTTGAGTAAGTAACTTATTATGCTTGGGAACCTGCAAACCGAGTATAACTTACATATAGATTTTAGCTCATAGACCTGGGGGTGGGGAGCTGAGGGACAGTCTCATGGGATGGTGGCAAATCACAAAACCAGGTAGATCACTAATATTCATCATTCTTAAGGGGATGTAGAGAGAGAATTCAGGTAAAAAGCCAATGAAAGAATATGCTCAAGAGTTAGGATAAGGGACAGGGCCTAATGAACTTCTGATGTTAAGGGGCTAGTTTTAGAACATCTATTTTGCAGTATGTGCATAACTAGAACAACTCTCAAATAACCATGTACATCATGAGATACTAACACTCATCTTGAGAATAAAACATTACCCAATACAGCTGAAATTCCTGTGTTCTCCTCTCTGATCACATTTCTCTGAATTCCCTTATATTTATAATACAAATGCACATTTTACTAAATTAATATTGTTGCAGTTATTTCCTTCATCTGTGTACTATTTTCTGAATTAAGTTTTCTGTAACTTGAGGTTTTTAATTCAATATTATGTTTCTGATATATCTTCAGGTTGATACATGCATCACTGGTTAGTATTTGTTAGCAGTGCTTTTTATGCTGTGGTCTTTCTTGTAGGGAGGGAGGGAGGGAGAGAGAAGGAGAAAGCCATTTAAGGGATGTATCCTGTTGTGGACAGTCAAGACTGCATACCTGGTGTCCCCAAGTGGTGACCAAATTCATCCACAAGTTAGCTGCAAGTGTGGTAATGAGATCTGGCTAGTAAAGGACACTAATTATAATGAAAGAAACTGAATTTATATAGAGGACCTGGAGTCAACTAAATATAAATAATATTTCTTGGTAATAAATATAAGATATGGACATACTAAGTTCATACTTACTGATTAAAATTTGTTTTTTGTTTTTTTTTGTTTTTTTTTTACATTTCACTTTTTTTTAATTTTTAATTTTTTGTTTAATTACAGTTATTTGCATCCTCTCCCCTCCCCTCCTCCCTTCCCCTCCCATCCCACCTCCCCCCGCAGCCTCCCTCCTCCCTCTTAGTTGTGTCCATGTGTCCTCTACATAACCAACAAAAGCAGAAAGCAAGCAAAACATAACCAGAGACACTGAAATTAAAAATTTGTTTTTTTAAGTTAAGTATATCACTGTTTCAAGAAATTAGACACCGTTACAAGCATTATGGGGAAAATGACGTAATTAATTTTTCTCTCCTTTGTTTTCTCCACCTTTTCAGTGTTTCTAGATTCTTCTCCAGTGGTTGTCATTCCTGCCCTGCAGCTTTATGAAGGATTGACATTGAGCATCATTAGTGAAACTCAGCTGCCACCTGACTGTACACAAGAAAGGCTTTGGAGATTTTTTTCAGTTAAAACAATAATGACTTTCTTGGAATGTATTCCCAGTGGAGCCTGTTTTCTGTGTAACCTGGAAGAACACCTAAGTAACATTGGCAATTCTTCAAAGACCTTATAAAAACCACTCTATATCAAACAACTGAGTGACTCTGAGTTGTTCAGGGGGATCTTAAGAATTGGGAATATCAATTCACCTGGAAGATTTGGCCATTGCTACTCAGAGCTGCTGCTAAAATACCATGTCTAAGAACTCGGAGTTCATCAATCTCTCATTTTTATTAGATCATGAGAAGGAAATGATCCTGGGAGTCTTAAAGAGAGATGAATATTTGAAAAAAGTGGAGGAGAAAAGAATAAGGTAATATTCTCTTCTCTTAGTGCCCTCCTTGACTGCTTTCTGTTTCTTTGAGTCAGTATAGATTAGATATAGGGCAACTGCAAATAAGACAAATGTTGGCCAGTGATTTTATTGATTCCCAGCCATAGCTCAAATATTAGAAAACATTTTGGGTGCTTTGTTATTTAGCTAGACAGAAGAATGGAATTGAGCTAATAATATAGTGTTGATGAGAATGCCTACTTGGTAGTAATGTCATTACCAGTAGTTAAGTGGAAGGACTGGCCAGGTTTTAGTTCCAGCTCTGGGATGTATTAGTTACATGACCTTGATTAAGTTATTCAACTTCTCAATGCCTTGCTTTTCTCATCAATTAAATACAGATGATAATAGTATCTACCTCATAGGGCTGTTGTAAATGTTAGTGAAGATAATACATGTGCAGAACCTGACCCCTAAGTATACAATGAATATTAGCTATTATTTATTTATTATGCTTTTTTCATATCAGTCTTACTGGGAATTTGCTTCCACCATAGCTTGGGGAAGAAGAAGGGGATGTGGAGAGTGAAGTATACCCTCTGTACCCTAGAAAGCACCTACATTTCCTCAAATATGTTTCTGTGTGAGAAAAGTTGAGTAATGTGGGCACAGCTGAGTTTCACATCAGTTATAGGCAGGATTGATATTTGCTGGATCCCCAGATATGACCTTGCCTATGTTTCAGCCAGCATCCATTGTGATTGGTTGCATCATTTGTTCTAAATGGTCATACTATGATTCTGATTGGCTGCTGTATCCACTGTGATTGTTACCTGCTTGTTAAATATGTTTGGTTATTACATATCATCCCTTAATAAAAGAGTAGAAAGATGCAGCTTCTGTCTTGTATGTTTCCCAAAACTACAATCAGAAGCTTTGTTTATTTTACTTGAGGAGAAAACTCGTGGTAAAATTATCTTCACATATTGCAAAAATATTCAATGTACCTAAAGCAACTAGAATCCTTAGAATTGGAAATGCATTGAAATATTCTTTTTTTAAACTATATTTTATTGATTATGCTGTTACAGTTGTCCCACTCTTCCCCCCTTCTTGCCCCCCACTCCCTTACCCCCCTTTTCCTACCCTTTAGTTTTGTCCAAAGGTCACACACAAAAGTCCTTTTGCTTCTGCACTTCCTATACTATTCTTAACCTCCCCCTGTCTGTTGTCTACCTACTATTTATGCTACTTATTCTGTGCCCCATTCCCACCCTCTCCCCCTACCACTCCCTTGTTGATATTCCTCCATATCTTATATAACTCCCTTTAACATTTCATACAGTAAAGGCTGGGTGGTGATGAACTTCTTGAACTTGACCTTATCTGAGAAGCACTTTATCTGCCCTTCCATTCTAAATGAAAACTTTGCTGGATAGAGTATTCTTGGATGTAGGTCCTTGCCTTTCATGACTTGGTATACTTCTCTCCAACCCCTTCTTGCCTTCAAGGTCTCTTTTGAGAAATCAGCTGATAGTCTTATGGGAACTCCTTTGTAGGTAACTGTCCCCTTTTCTCTTGCTGCTTCTAAGATTCTCTCCTTATTTTAAATCTTGGGTAATGTAGTTATGATGTGTCTTGGTGTGTTCCTCTTTGGGTCCAACTTCTTTGGGAATCTCTGAGCTTCCTGGACTTCCCGAAAGTCTATTTCCTTCACCAGCTTCGAGAAATTCTCCATCATTATGTGTTCAAATAAGTTTTCAATTCCTTGGATTTCTTCTTCTCCTTCTGGCAGCCCTATGATCCGTATATTGGGCCATTTACAGATGTCCTGGAGGTTTCTGAGCCCCTCCTCCATTTTTTGAATTCTTGTTTCTTCATTCTTTTCTGGTTGGATGTTTTTTTCTTTCTGCTGGTCCACTCTGTTGATTTGAGTCCCAGTTTCCTTCTTATCCCTATTGTTTCCCTGCAGATCTCTCCTCATTTGTTCAAGCAATTTCGATAATTTTTCGTCAAATTCTGTAAGCATCCTGATTACTAGGGTTTTGAACTGTGCATCTGATAGGTTGTCTATTTCTTGGTCCGTTAGTTCTGGAGCTTTGATCTGTTCCTTTCTTTGGGCCATTTTTTGCCCCTCGGTGAGCCTGTTACTGTAAGGAGGGCAGAGCCTTGGGGTTCACCTGGGCAGGGAAACTCACGGTAGTTGTGCTGTGACGTAGCCTGTGGGGGTGGGACCTGAGAGTACAATGGCGCCTGCTCCACTCTCCACACCCACACCGCCTCCAGCAAGCAATTTGAGCCCCTCTGCACCGGTTCCGGGGGTCGCTCCGGGGTCGGTGGACAGGCTGCACAGCTCCAATCCCCCGTGGGTCTCCCCAACGAACTCTCCTGTGAGGCCAGGAGTTCCTCCCTCCGCCGACTCCACCCCCACGGGTGCTCTCAATCTGCGCCGATGGGTTGCACCCTGCTTTCTCTCCCGGTTTGTCTGCATGCGAATGTGGACCTGCCTGGTCCACCAGTCTCGGCCCCACTGGGTTGGATGAGCCGGGCGCTGGTCGCGCTTTGGTCAGGCACCCCCGTCTCGGTGTGCTGCAGCTCCACGGGAACCGCCCCTCTAACCACGGTCCTGCCGTCTGCTCACCAGCTCACCGCGATCTTGCTCTCTGCCCACCAGCTCGCCCTGGGATCGCGGAGTGCTCTCCCTCCGCCCTGCTCCTTCTGGCTCACCAGACTGGATGAATGTATCCTCTTTAATTCCTTGGTTGTTGGACTTCCTCTCATTTCGATTTTCTGTCAGATCTGGCTGTTTTTGTTTAGATAAATTTCTGTTTTTTTCCTTGTTTGGCTGTGCAAGGAGGCACGGCGCGTTCACGTATGCCGCCGTCTTGTCAAAAGTCCTGAAATATTCTTGATTAATACTTATTTCATAGTTCAGAGCCCAGAAATTTCATTTCCATTATTCTAAGATATTCCACCAATTTTAATGAAACAAAGGCTTTGATTAAAATTATTGCACTTTTTTTTATGCTTAGAATTCAAGTGCAAATAGCCCTGGCTGGTGTGGCTCAGTGGTTGAGTGCTGGCCTGTGAATCAAAGCATTGCCCATTCGATTCCCAGTCTAGGGCACATGCCTGGGTTGTGGGCCAGGTCCTAAGTGTGGGGCGCGCTAGAGGCAACCACACATTGTTGTTTCCCTCCTCTCTTTCTCCCTCCCTTCCCCTCTGCCTAAAAATAAATAAATAAAATTTAAAAAAAAGAATTCAAGTGCAAATAAAATACAGTTAATGATCTTAAAGCAGGGGTGTCAAACTCATTTTCACCAGGGGCCACATCAGCCTCGTGGTTGCCTTCAAAGGGCAGAATGTAGAGCTCCTTGCCTCTAGTTAAGGAGTAGTTACATTTATGTAGTCCTAAAATCACAGTTGGCCCTTTGAAGACAACAGTGAGGCTGATGTGGCCCCTGGTGAAAATAAGTTGACACCCCTGTCTTAAAAAAATCAGAAATGATATTTTGGACTTGGTAGTCCAGTCATGAAAAGTTGCTAAATTTTCTAATGTGCTGCAAAAAATTATATTGTTTACAGGGGACAAGTACTAACCAGTTATTGATGACATTCTTGCAGTAATGCTTGAATCGAAGTACCTGCTGAGCTAAAGCCAGCCCGCATGATGACATTCTTAAAAGAATTAAAAATCACTCACTTCAGGAAAAAAATAATTTAATAACCAGATCTCAGGAAGCATTGAGGTATAATGAGTAAGCCTTTGTTCAGGATATTTGTTTTTGTAATTCCCAATAACTTTTAGTAATGATCTATTGTACTTTTTCTTCCTTTTTTTTACATTTTTCTTCCCTTTTCATTTTTTCCCTTATTCTCTGTAAAGAAATTTAGCCAAATAGTGTAGTATGTAAAAGATCTACCAAGGATACAGTTAATGATTTTCTGACTCTTTAAACTTTTTTAAGGATTTGAGTGTTTTTTTCTGTTTTGAGTATGTTAGATGCATTGTCTCGTTTTGTCCTGAGCTACCAGTGTATGAGCCCAGGCGAGATGACTCAGGTTCTGCCACTCGAGAAGCCATGCCAAAGGCAGCAGCATGGTGTTTAAGTGCATGCTGTTGAAGCATACATCCACACTTGTTGATTGAAATCCTAGTTGCACCATGAAATCTCTGTGTCACCTTAGACAAGTTACTTCCATAGATAAGTCTAGTTTCCTCTTTTGATGAAATAGAAATAACAACATTAGCTACCTCATAAGGTTGTTATAAGGATTAAATAAGCTGATATTATCAAGATTTTAGAGCAATGCTGACATATAGTAAGCACTCAATAACTTCTGGCTATAATTACTATTCCTATAGTTGGTTTCTTTGGCTCTTGATTTACTAGTTTTAGTGACTACTATCAGTGCTCCATTCGTATCCTCTAGTGTCCCTTATTGGATCTGTGCTCTCATCGCCCAGTTTCCACTTTACTTCTAAGGGCTGGCTTCCACTAACTTTTTTAGATAACTATCTTTGAGTAGCTGGAGTTGCCCATAGGATTAGAGAACTATAGTGCCAGGTAAACTTCAGTTTATATCCCTATTGGGTAGCCCCAAGCCAGTAGCTGACATATACAGAAACACTTTGCCTTGAGGCAAGACAGACCCCAATGCAGTTTCTGCTTCAGAGCTCCCCATGGGATCATGCTGAGGCTGGACTTCATCTTTGCTTAGGCCCTAACCCCTCCCTCTCCTGCCTTATCTACTCACTTACAGGTTTCTCCTGAGAGCATTCCTCAAATCATTTGCACAGCAAATGCACATTTTGGAATTAGCTTTTAGAAAACTCAGCTAGGGGTTTGCCAGACCAGATAGGAACTTAGTCCTTATTCCTGGATATCCTCCAAAGTTATCAACACAAGAAATTTATAGCATAATAGATTTTACTGCACAGGTAAACTTTTGTGCTAGCTATTACAATAATTGTTTTCAGCATGCTACAGAGGTATAGGTTGATATTTGGTGGGAGTCTAGAGGAAGAAGTAATCAATTATGAATAAAATAGAAATGGAAGAAATGGTTTCACAGGAGAGATAACATTTGAACTTAGCCATGAAATGTGAAAAGGATTTTGATATTGGCAAATATGTCAACTGTGTTTCAGCTGATTACCATGAACCACAAAATCACCTTCAGATTTTGCTAATAGGTTTCAGAAGGAAATGGAAGCTAAAGGAAAAAATTAGGCATTATTGTGATTACAAAGAAGAAACTGATCTAGAAAGTTAGTAAACTGGAGGTTGGGAAGCAGTGGATTTTTTGTTTGTGTATTTATTTGCTCAAACAAGCTGTCCTTAGAGATTAAGAAAATAGAATAATGGAAGAGTGTGAAAATTGTATTGAATCAGCATTTTACAGGCCTGTCACACAACTATGCTCCACAGTCCACATAGCCACTAAAGTGTGGCAATAATTAAGGTGGGACCAGTCTCTGGATGCTCCTAAAAGTGCTCTGCACCCAAAGGCACGTGAGAAGCCTGATTATTACCACCAGGTAATGACCTATAGTTTGGGGAGAGGCATCTGCTTATTATCAGAGCATTCTAGGTTCATCCAAGATGCTCACATAGATTTATTTTTCTCCTTTATTCCAAGAAGGAAGGAGTAGTAGAAGACATCCAGACACAGGTTTTGACTTTTAGAGAGTAAGAGTATTTTAAATATCCTCTGTGAAGAAAAAATGAATTAGATTCATTGATCCTTTAATACAATGAAGAAAGAGGGAAAAACTGATGCAAAGAAAATTGAGCTATCAAGAGTGATTGAAAATGCAAAAAAAATATTTTCCATTTGGAAGCATAATATAAAAATATTTGTTGATCATTTTGTACTTTAGATTTTTCTAACTTTTGAAGAACTCAACCTAACATAACAAAGTACATGGCTCATAGTAACGAATACCCCTCAAATTTCACTAACAAATTCTTTTTTTAATATATTTTATTGATTATGCTATTACAGTTGTCCCATTTCCCCCCTTTATTCCCCTCTGCCCTGCATATCCTCCCACTGTCTCCCCCTTTAGTTCTTTTCCATGGGTCATACACATAAGTTCTTTGGCTTCTACATTTCCTATACATTCTTAACCTCCCCCTGTCTGTTTTCTACCTACCATTTATGCTACTTATTCTCTGTACCTTTTCACCCTCTCTCCCCCTCCACTCCCCTGTTGATATCCCTCCATGTCTTATATAAATCCCTTTAACATTTCATATAATAAAGGCTGGGTGATGATGAACTATTTGAACTTGACCTTATCTGAGAAACACTTTATCTGCCCTTCCATTCTAAATGAAAGTTTTTCTGGATAGAGTAATCTTGGATGTAGGTCCTTGCCTTTCATGACTTGGTAAACTTCTTTCCAGCCCCTTCTTGCCTGTAAGGTGTCTTTTGAGAAATCAGTTGACGGTCTTATGGGAACTCCTTTGTGGGTAACTGTCCCCTTTTGTCTTGCTGCTTCTAAGATTCTCTCCTTATTTTTAATCTTGGGTAATGTAATTATGATGTGTCTTGGTGTGTTACTCTTTGGGTCCAACTTCTTTTGGACTTTCTGGGCTTCCTGGACTTCCTAGAAGTCTATTTCCTTCACCAGATTAGGGAAGTTCTCTTTCATTATTTGTTCAAATAAGTTTTCAAACCCTTGGTCTTCCTATTCTCCTTCTGGCACCCCTATAATTCAGATGTTGGAGCATTTGAAGATGTCCTGGAGATTTTTAAGCCTCTCCTCATTTTTTTGAATTCTTGTTTCTTCATTGTTTTCTGGTTGAATGTTTTTTTCTTCCTTGTGATCCACACCGTTGCTTTGAGTCCCAGTTTCTTTCCCATCCCTATTGGTTCCTTGCACATTTCCCCTAATCTCATTTAGCATATCCTTCATTTTTTCATCTAATTCGCAACCAAATTCAACCAATTCTGTGAGCATCCTGATTACCCGCGTTTTGAACTGTACATCTGATAGGTTGGCTATCTCTTCGCAGCTTAGTTGTATTTTTTCTGTAGTTTTGATATGCTCTTTCATTTGGGCCATTTTTTTCTCTTGGCACACCTGTTATGTATAAGGGGGTTAGAGCCTTAAGTGTTCATCAGGGTGGGGTAACCCACGCCACAGCGTTGAGACGCTGTGTGTGGGGAGGTGTCTGAGAGGGCACAATGGCGCTTGCTCCACTCTCTGCCAGCTTTCAGTCACTTTTCCTGCTACCCACAAGCAAATTGGGCCCTTCTGGTGCTGATTCCCACACGGGAGGGCTTGTTCTAGGACCCTGTGGGTCTCTCCAACAAACTCCCCTGTGAGGCTGGGAGTTCCTCCTGCTGCCGCCTCAACCCCCACAGGTGCTTTCAATCAGTGGTTTGAGGTTTATTTCCCCGTGCTGGAGCACTGGGCCATGCCTTCTCCTCAGCTTTTTTCTCCTGGTTTATCTGCACGTGAATGCGAGACCTTCCGCTCCCTGGCCTCCGTCCCACCTGGTCTGGGTCAGCCAGCTGCAGTCCCTCCAGCCAGCTGCAGTATTGTGCACCCCGCTCCACAACCCAATTTTTTCTTCCAGTTTTATCTGCGCGCGAATGCGGGACTATTTGCTCCACTAGCCTCGGTCCCACTGGGTCCAGGTCCGCCAGCCACAGTCCCCCCAGCCTGCTGCAGCATTGCACACACTGCTTCACAAACCTCTGTTTCACCATGCACTCGACTCCACCCGCTTACCAGTGTGGATGAACGTGTCTTTAAGTCTTTGGTTTTCGGACTTCCATAAAGTTTGATTTTCTGTCAGTTCTGGTTGTTTTTTGTTTTTAAATTGTTGTTGTCCATCTTTTGGTTGTGCGAGGAGGCACAGCATGTCTACCTACATCTTCATCTTGGCTGGAAGTCCCAATAACAAATTCTTACTGTACTTGATCTTCTGCACCTAAAACCAAATAATGCTAAATGTCTACTTTGTGGTATTGGCCTATATAAGAAATCTTCACCTTATAATTGACTATTCATTTTAGCACTTCATTTGTAGGCTTTATTCTCACTAAGAAGATGTCATTTTCATTTAGCCACAATGCCTGAAAACATGTCTGAACTTAGGTTCTCTTTGGTACCTATTCTTGGATTTGTCTCAGTGATTAAGTCTATTTTTTTCCTTACACCATATATTTCTCTTTTCTTCCTTCCTACCCAAACTCAGTTTTTCTCAGCTCCAGCAGTGGCTTTTTAAAAAAATAATTAATAATCCCTTCACAGGGATTCCTCTGGCAACTATTATGGGTCTGGAGGTAGACATGAGACCAAATATGACCCACTCAGACATATAGCCCAGATATACAGAGGGTTCTATTTCCCAGTAGAAATGTTTAATAAAACATGTTATCCCAGTTGCTATTGAGTGTGAAAGCCAGCACAATGATGAAGCTGAGCCTAAAGAATGGCAGAGAATTGTTATCAGAAACCTGATATATTAGAATTGGCCAGACTTCTGGACTTATTTTTTATTACATTTATTGGGGTGACATTGGTTAATAAGACCATATAGATTTCAAGCGTATAATTCTATGATGCATCACCTGTATATTGCATTGTGTTCCCACCACCCAAAGTCAAATTGTCTTTCATCACCATACATTTGACCTCCTTTACTCTTTACTACCCCTATCCCCCTTCCCTCTGGTAATCTCCATATGGTTGTCTGTGTCTATGAATTTTTGTTTATTTTTCTTGTTTGTTCATTTGTTGCTATCAGGTTTATATCCCAAAGACCTAAATATAAGATCTCAAACAATAAATTACATAAAGAAAACATAGGTACTAAACTTACAGACCTTGGTCTTGGAGAAGATTATATGAATTTGATCCAAAAGGCAAGAGAAGTAAAGGTAAAAATAAGTGAATGGGACTATATCAAACAAAAAAGCTTTTGCACAACAAAAGAAAATGCCAACAAAACAAAATGCAACCAACCAACTAGGGGAAGATATTTGCAAAGAACAGCTGCAACAAAGGGTTAATATCCAAAATATATAAAGAACTAATAGAATTCAACACCAAACAAATAATCCAATTAAAAAATGGGCAGAGGACCTGAACATACACCTCTCCCAAGAAGACATAGAAATGGCCAATGGATGCATAAAAAGATGCTAAACTTCACTACCTATTGGGGAAATGCAAATCAAAACTACAATGAGATACCACCCCATACCTGTTAGAATGACTGTTATCAACAAGACAAGTGATAACTGTCATGGATCCTGTCTTGCAGAATCTGTATGCTGTGGCTGACATGTAAATGAATCCACACATGAAATCTGGGGGAATAGAACTCAGAGACTACACATACTCCCTCTGAGGCAGAGAGAGAGAGCCAGAGAGAAAGGGCCCAAGAGCAGGCCAGAGAGTGAGGGGGCCCAGGAGTGGGCCGGAGAGAGAGGAGGGGGCCCAAGAGTGGCTTGGAATGCCTCAACCACTCTCTCCAGAGGAGAGAGCTCACCGAACCCTGCCTTGGCAGGCTTTTATTGTCTTTTTGGGCACATTACATTGAGCGTAGTTTTCATTTACTATGCACAGGTCCTCATCAGGTGATAGACAACAAAGGAAAGGACATCAAAGAATGATATTTGCAAATGTAAAGGCAGAAAGGGGATGGGCAGGACTTGAGAAGTTTATCACAGACTTTCAGGAAACCACTTTGGAGATACGCAATCAGCATTTGTTCTTTTAACCCAGGGTGAGAGAGTTTTTTAGCAAGAGCAAGGCTTAACTCTAGGAAAGATGTAAGTCTGATTTACCCACAGGAAAGCCCATTCATGCATGTAGGGCCTGCTTGCCGACATGCACTCCAGAGATTTTTAAGGAGCGCTAAGCTACATTTCCCACAATGAGTGTAATGGTTTCCTATAGATAACATGTGTTGGAGAAGTTGTGGAGAAAAAGGAACCCTCATTCACTGCTGGTGGGAATGTAGACTGGTGCAGCCACTATGGAAAATAGTCTGGCAGTTCCTCAAACAAATAAGAAGAGAGTTACCATATGACCCAGCAACCCCTCTTCTGAGTACCTATCCCCAAATTTGAAAACATTTATTTGCAAAGATATATGCACCCCTATGTTCATTGCAGCATTATTCACAGTGGCCAAGACATGGAGACAACCAAAGTGTCCTTTAAATAATGAATAAATAAAGATGATGTGGTACATATATACAATGGAATACTATTCAGGCATAAGAAATGATGAAACACTGCCATTCTCAACAACATGGAGGGACCTTGAAAATATCATCCATAGTGAAATAAGTTGGTCTTTTTCTTTAAGCAACATATTTCTGTTTTATAGTGGTTTAAATCAGATTTTCTGTTACATGCAGCCAACAGCATCCTATAGTTCCCAGGAGTCAGAACTAATTGACATTTGTTGAGCACCTTCCACAGGTCCAGTGCTATGTATTTATTGTTAGAATAGTGGAATTTGGCAGAGACACAATCTAAATGCTTGTTGAGGTCATAAACATAAAGATGCTTGTAACTATGGATAAGGCTTTGTCTGTAGTCTAGACCAGGAGTCAGCAAACTTTTTCTATAAAAGGCCAGATAGTAAATATTTTAGGCTCTAAAGTGCATATATTCTCTGTTATGATTACTTCACTCTGCCATTGTAGTATGAAAACAGAAATAGGCAGTATGTAGACAAATGGGTATGGCTCATGTTCCAGTAAAACTTTATTTACGAAAACAGGCAAAGGGCTGGATTTGGCCCAAGTGCTGTAGTTTGCTGACCTTTGATGTTGAAAACACTACCTTAGTAGTTGCTAGCCTTGGGAATAGCCTCATACACCTGAAATATCAACAAGGAATATCAGGGAGAAGCAGGACACTTATAGTCCAAGAGATAAGATGGAGTTGGGCTAAAAATAATCAGCTATCAGAGATAGCGTGTGGGTTTCTGTCTGGGATGTTAGGTGATTCTCCAGAGTCCTGTCATTTCCATAAGATTTTCTTTTGATTGAATAAGTTAAATATTTATTTTTCTTTATTCTTTAGTTTTTTTATTATATTCTTTTATATTACCTTTTAGTCCCCCCTTGTACCCCGCCCCCCCCCCCCAGCAACTACCACACTGTTGTCCAGAAGATTTTTATGTGTCATCCAATCTGTAGTGGCTCATGTGCTGGAACACCTTACATGTGTTTTATCACCTCTATATAAAACGGCAAAATTAATCTGAAGGTATGGAAATTACCAAGCAGCAAAAGGTTTTGCAAAATTGCAAGGGGAAAATTACAAATTCACTTTCCCAATGAGATAAGAACTGTCAAAATCCCCATTTACAGATGGTGAAACTGAAGTGAATAGTTAACCTGTTAAAAGTTACACAGCTAGGAAGTGGTAGAAATGTGATTTGTATCTCCACAGTCTGGCTCTAGAGTTCAAACTCCACTCTTAGGTCACCTTTAACTTCTGAGTGACATATCTGACCTTTTGGGGCTGGGGTGGGACAGAAAAAAAGAGATGATAAACTATCAAATGTCTATCTCACACCAGAAAATATATTACTCAGTTCCCTATTTTATATTCATTTAATCCCCATACCATCCCTAAGGTATGTACTCTTAAAATTTATTATAGGCCCTGGATGGTGTGGGTCAGTGGATTGAGTGCTGGCCTGAGAACCAGTGGGTCGAAGGTTTGATTCCCAATCGGGGAACATGCCTGGGTTGCGGGCCAGGTCCCCAGTAGGGGGCGCACAAGAAGCAACCACACATTGATGTTTCTCTCCCTGTCTTTCTCCTTCCCTTCTCCTCTCTCTAAAAAAATAAATAAATAAAATATTTTTTAAAATTTACTGTAGCTGTGGTAACTGGAACTTAGATTAAATTATTTGGTCAGGTAGTAAACATGATTGCTGAGATTCTCTCCTTCCATATTGCTTCCCTTTTCTCTGTGCATATGCAATAACTGTACTTATTCAGACCGTGTCAAAAGCCCATCCACAGCTTTACTAATAGCTGTCATAGAAATGGAACAAAACAAAATATTTCTTTAGCCTTGTATTTACTAACAGTTCTGACCTATAAGCTGTGTAAAAGTATCTAAAGTTACTATGGCTTTTCTTGAAGCATTGTTCATGCCCAATAAAAGCTGACAAGAGCTCCTTATGCTGGTCTACTCTTCATGCTGAAAACCAAAGTATGTGTTCTCTTTTGTTCCACACAGTGGGCTCAGCTAAGATGGGCCACAAAGCAAGGCAGAATTTAGTATTATCAAGAGACCATATATTTCAGCCTAGAAACTGCCATTCACCTTGTGGTTTCATTTTTATGTGGTCGATTCCATCATTTTAGAGCAGAGTGAGGGAGGAAAGAGGAGGAGAGAGAAACAGGAGAAAGTTTATTCAAATTGCCTATTTGGATTCCTGCTGATAAGCTAAACATTTTGTTCAAATGGATTTGAAGTGATTGCAAGAATTACCTGGAAGTTAGTGAGACCAGTAAGTGCCAAACAATAAATACCCTCTTAATACTCCACAAATGTTTGATCTTGTGGGCAGTTTGTTTTTCCAAATCTTATCACTACCACTAAGAACAAAATTAGTTTGACCTTCTCAAAAGGCTAAAGACTCACTGCCCCCAAAAAACACCAGCAGCACTATGGGAGTGGACTTCTGGTTTGGTAAATATTTTGTTTTAATCCTTATAAAATTGTCACAAAGCTTCTTAATGGATTAACAGAAACTTCCTGCATAAATACAGTGGCTTCTTAATAGAACCTCAACTCTAAGTGAGTCACAGAGAAATGGGGAAAAATAATCCTGCTCTGCTTTGAATAAATTTAAAGTTTTGGGGGTTCTTCCACCAAAGACATTACTAATTGCAAATATATACATTACTAGTTGCATTGGGAAACTAACTTAAATTTTGATCCTATAGCATTTTACCGCAAATACTTCTTACTTGTAGGCACAAGGCCACAAATACCTGATATTTGGGGACATTTCAAACACTAGATTGCCCAAAGAATTAAATTTATATTTGCCAGACCTTATTTTTTTGTTTGTTTGAAATAATATGGTCACCATAGTCATAAGTAAAATTGTTACTTATGCTAACAATCTATCTCCATCTCTTTGATTCTTCCATAGAGTCCCCTTTTAGGACTTTTCCCTTCCACCGTGCACCAACTCTAACCAGAATTGGCATAGAGAACATGCCCCTAGACAGCAGGGATTAACTTGCACTTATGTCCAGGAAATTACCATTTCCTTTCATTGTAAATTGAAGAAACACAGAACTATAAATCCCATGTAATCTACAATATGAGTGAATGATTGTGGGGTAGGATGTTGAGACTGGGAGGGTGAGTGAAAAGTGTAGTTGGCCCCCCCAAAGGTAGGTCAGTTCATAACAGAAGATTTTATTAAGCAAATACCAACTATATTCTTGGGAAAATAGGCATTTTATTTATAAGAAAATATAAGTGAAAACTTCACAAACAAAATGTCACCTCTAACATTTTAGATTTCAGGCATATGACCATTTTATATCAACAGTTTATATGACTTTCCTATATTAACAGGAGTTAAGAATTAGTTTATTTAAGTCTGCAATGAAATTAGATTGGCATGCACTTAATAATTTTTATAATCATTATTTCATTTCAGAGTAATTGAACACAACTGGTAAGCATTTCACGCAAATGTCTAAAATCAAAACTTACACATCAAAGCATTTTTTAAATGTTTTAAACTCAGTAATGCACTAGACTTTGTAAAGGGCATTGATGTGTACAATATTTAATATTATAAATCCTAATCCAATTAAAGCAATATTTAATGTATTTTGATATTTTTATTACAGAAGTAATATGTTTATAATATTAGAAAGTACATATAATATGAACTTTAAACACTCACTTAGGATCTGTCCTCCCACTTTTGCTTAATTTCCTTCCTGTTATTTTTCTGTGTGTATGTATAATTTTTTAAAAGATTTTATTTATTTATTTTTAGAGAGAGGGGAAAGAGAAAGAGAGGGAGAGAAACAGCAATGTATGGTTGCCCCTCACGTGGCTCCCACTGGGGACCTGGCCTGCAACCCAGGCATGTGCCCTGACTGGGAATCGAACAGGGACCGCTTGGTTCCCAGCCCGCGCTCAATCCACTGAGCCACACCAGCCAGGGCTGTATGTATAATTTTTACATAATTGGAACCATAGTATTTATGTAATTTTCTATCTATTCTTATTTTATTTTTTTTTAAGATTTTATTTATTTATTTTTTAGAGAGAGGAGAAGGGAGGGAGAAAGAGAGGGAGGAACAGCAATGTATGGTTGCCTCTCACATGGCCCCCACTGGGGACCTGGCCCGCAACCCAGGCATGCGCCCCGACCGGGAATCGAACCGGGATCGTCTGGTTCCCAGCCCGCGCTCAATCCACTGAGCCACACCAGCCAGGCAATTTTCTATCTATTCTTGCCTAACCTTACTTCAACATTTTTATGTCATTAAAATGTATAGAAGCATCATTTTATTGGCTGGGTGATATTTCATAACATGAATATGCAATACTTTGATTATTTCTTCTAATTATCATGAACATCCTTATTCTCAAATCTTTCTTAATTTTTATTATATTGTGATTCTTATTTTGATTTTTATTTCCTTTAAATTAAAAAAGTGTTTTCTGGTAATGTGTCAATTTCCTTTCTACTAGACTATTATAACACTGCCAACATCAAAATTATTGCTGTAAATCATTACTAATTTGATAAAGTAATATTATATGTTAATTTGCATTTATATGGTTATTAATGTTTTCACATGATTTTACTAACCATTTTTATTTCCTCTTCTATCAATTTACTATTCACACTTTTTGTACATTTACTATTGGGTATTTGTGTTGTTCCAGTGTTGAGTGGTATGAATTCTTTTTCTCATATATTTGGGAACTACATTTGCAAGATTCAGCAAAACATTATTGAGTCCTTATTATATGCAAGGCATAGGAGATGGAGATGTTTTAATTTCCAATTTAACAGAAGCAAAATTGTACTCTATTGGATTGTGAAGTCTCCACTTTCACATTGACTCTAATCAAATAGATACATTCTTTGTGTAAAATATAAATAATTTACATCTTTGACAGATTCTTTATATAATTGTATTTCATAGCCAGGATTTGCATTCTTCTCTACCTCTGTAATAGTATCCATGGTATTTATGTGTGTAGAAAGTAGGGTAACTTCAGGTTTGAGTGTCAGAGAATCAAAAAAAACAGTAGCTTAAGAAAGAGAGGAGTTTCTTTTTTACATAGATGAAATCATGAGGAAAGCAACCCAGAGCTGGTAATGGTGGTTCCATACTGATCAGAAGCCCTTGGTCCTTCTAACTGGTTGATTGGCCATCTTCAACATGGGTTAACACCTGTTAAAATATAAAAATGTATTATGACACATTAAAATGGTAATGAATACTTGATTCAGGACTATTGCAATAGATTTCAAGACTCTTACACAAACTTAAAAACAAACAAAAGTGTATGGCCATAAAGGAGAGAGATCAGGCTCAATGTCAAATACTACAAAGGCAGCTGAGGATTTGCAGCCAATGAGTAGAGTGAGGGGATATAGAAGTATGTTTTATAATAGCCTTTATTTATGAAAATGTGAGTCCCCAGAAACATCACCAAAAGAGGTACAATGGGAAAAATTAAGTACTGATAACTGTCATTGATGAGCTTATGACTCCTTCCTTACTGCATTTAAAATAATTTAGTGGACACAAAGTCAATATAGAGACATTTTAGAAATAAAATTTGGAGGCCCCGCCCCCAGTCCGTGACGGCGGTCAAGTTCCAGCCTCCGGTCTGGACTGCATTGCTTGCCAAGGTACAAAGGCAACTGAGAAAAACTGAAAAATATTAGGGGAAACTCAGCCTTAACCTTGATCAGGACCCAGCTCTGGAATATTCGTAACTTTATAGGAAATATAATGACCAAGGTTCCGCTGGCCAAAATTTATTCCAAGTTTCAACGAGGACATTGATCTGTGAAACTTAATAGGGATCCTTGTTCTTCTTTTTCCACCACCATCGTGCTCTTCGCATCAAACTATTTGTGCTGATGCCCCTCAGCTTTGCCATCAGCAGAGGATAAGACACTGGTTAAATCTGTCGGTAGCGACTGCCTGTCAGATTCCAACTATAGTGACAGAGTGGTTGTCCATGGTCACTGGCCAAGCTGGCTTGCTGTGGTGCCAGTTGTTCAAGAATATAGAAGACAGGGGACTTCCGCCAAGATGGTGGCGTAGGTGGACGCACTGCACCACCGCTCACAACCGGAGAGTTTAAACAATGAACTCAATAGCGAAAAATAAACAACCAGAACGGACAGAATCGAACTGAAGGGAAGTCCGACACCCAGGAAGTTGGGGAGAACGTACATCCAGGCTGGTAAGCCGGGCGGAACTGAGCGGAGGAGCAGAGTGAGAGGCAGTTTGCCCAGAGGAACTCACCCTGGGAGCGCCTAACCAAAGCACTACCCCGAGCAACGGGTGAACCTCGCAGGCCGGCGGCGTAACTGGAGAGGCCAGTGGGAAGCAGCAGGGCCGAGACTGGCGGAAAAGGCAGTGGGGAACTGGGGAGCAGAGGGTGATAGGGAGTGGTGGTGAACGGCAGACGCCATTGCTCCCTCCCAGGCCCCGCCCCCAGAGGAAACGTCACAAAAAAGCGACCCAGGTTACCAGGCACCAACAAACACCTGAGACTCCGACAGGTGCACCGAGATAAAAAAAGAATGAAAATGGCCAAAATGAAAGATCAGAACAAATTACAACTAACGGATGAAGAGATAGCCAAATTAACAGATACTCAGTTTAAAACACTGGTAATCATGATGCTCACAAAACTGGAAGAAATAGTTGAACACATGAACAAAACGATAAAGATAACGGAGGAAGATTTACAGGGAACCAATAGGGAAAAAAAGGAAGCTGGGACTCAAACCAATGGGGTGGACCAGAAGGAAGAAACAAGAATTCAAAAAAATGAGGAGGGACTCAGGAACCT